>VZTD01005783.1:45031-93846 GCA_013397725.1 Rhagologus leucostigma | reverse complement strand
CTGGAGTGGCTTTTGATTTTAACATTAATTTAACATTAACTCATAATAACATTAACATTTGTTAACTAACTCGTCAAAATTAAACAATTAGTATGCAAAGATCAACTCTTAATTTCTGTTTATGACAGTAATATAAATAAGTAAAATAAACAGACATCAAACTAAGTAATGTAAAGGCTACTCCAAAGATGTTCTATTTCATGTTTCATTTCAAAACCTCTGTTTTCCTCTATTTTTCCTGAAATGGGTGTAAAATTTCCAGATTTGTTAAAATATATATTTATAGTTAAATCCATGAGCCTAATTATGGTACTGAATCCAAACACGGAGAATACACGTGCCTTTTACCACCCACCAACATTATCTACACAACACTAACACCAATAATTTTTATTCTTTGACTTAAAAGGTATAATAATTCTGTAAAAATAAGAAAGATACTGGTAACTGTGTACTGCTTCATCACAGACAATAAAGAATATTGCAAAAAGGCAAGTTTACTGTAAAGCTCGTCTTTAAGAACATTGCAAGAAACCAGCATTTTGTTCACTTTAAAATTAAATTTTCCATTGCAGGTAAGCATTAACCTCTAAGAAGGGATTGAATATAGCTAATAGGTTCATCAATTTTGAAGCCTGAGGCTTGTTATTTCAAAAAAAATCAAGAAAAGCAAGGTCCTGAGAAGGAAACTTTGCCAGTAACTGGTCAAACAACATTACCTGGCACGACAGGAAATCAGCATGTGGCAACAAGCCAACTTCTAAAGCTTTCATCAGCTGTTTTAATCACCAAAGATTATTATTCCAACTTTAAGAAGCTTATGTGATTTATCTTCATGGGTCTGACAAAAGGAAGTCAGCAGTCATTCCAAGAGAGGCACTACTATTGTGCTCTGTGATATTTTAGACTGTCAGGAAGTAGTACAATGTACATGGTACACTCTGTGTAATCCTTACATTCCTGATTGTATAAGCCTCAAGAGAAAAGCTCTGTGTGATGATGATCACATACTTAAGTGGGGAATTCAACATTATGCAGGACCAGTGTTCTTCTTATTTCTTCAATGAAATAATTACACGTTATGGAAATACAGAAGAATCTATGACTGAAGGAAGAAGGTTCATTCTTCCTCTTAGAAAAGGTACCACAAAGTCATGTTTTCTTAGTAGGCTGTTTATTCCTGTTCTGAAAGGGCTACTGTAAAGAAGTAATTTTTTAAGAAGCTCATAACAGAAATAATTTATGGACTTTCAGTAAAAAACAAAATTAGACTATGAGAAATACATTTATCATGACAAAGATCACAAGCACCTATACAATGCAGATTTGAAAATACAGGATGATCACAATTCCCTAAGCAACTGGCTCCAAGCCTGTCCTCATGGGTATTCCTACTTCCATCCCCCAGAGTTCCCAGAGGGGTGATTCAGGCTTCTCCTGAGACAATAAGGCTCCTCCTTGCCCCAGTGAAGCAGTACGAACAATGGTGATAGAGCCACTGACTCACAGGACATGTCCGTAGCCTTCAGCTGCTCTCACTCCTATTCTCAAGACAAGCGGTGGTCTACCTACTGTATCAGATATTAAAGTTCCCAAGATACTTGGGTATACTCCAATGGAGGTTTCAGAGAAGCACTCTGAAGCTGAATAGGATCATTTCAAGCTTCAGTACAGGAAAAAATTTGGGAAATTTTGGGAAAATAGACAGGCTATATCTAGGTTGGAAGTAGCTCTGAATGACCTGGTCTAGTGAAAGGTGTCCCTGTTCACAGCAGAGGGTTGGCACCAGACGATCTTTCAGGTCCCTTCCAACCCAGGCCGTTCTATGATTCTCTATCAATTCTAAATATTAGAACAAAGATAATGCTGAGCGGTTTGTTGGTTTGTTTGGGGTTTGGTTTCTTTTCTTTTTAATGGTGGAATATTTAGTATCATCTGGTATCTTGTTTGACCTAAAATTTGGAATCAAAGGATTAGCATCCAAGGTGACCCAAAATCTTGAAGGAAATGGAAAGTGGATAAAATAAGCACTTTTATTCTTGAAGATAGATGCTTTAGCCTTCTGTATCTACCTTCTTAAGTAAAAAGCTTTTTTACTGTTATATGCCATTAGAGACCAAGCATGGTCTTTGTTTTCTTCCTTGAAAGACCCATCACCTACAGCATTTACCGCATAGCCAGCTGTCAAGAGGATGCCTTCTCATGCTATTCACTTATTTTTAATGGAAGATGTAGGGGCAGGCATTTTTGACACCTTCCAGTAGATATCTTAAGGCTACAAACATAGGTCACAAACGAAGTACCAATGAGTCCCTACATATGCAACATTGCTGGTAACCAGTGATAGAATATTTAAAGCTTTATTAATAATTAGCATAATTAGGAAATTGCTGAAATTACCTTAAAAGACCTCTCTCTTCAGACTCCTTCTCCCTCTTACTTTCATGCAATATTGCATTTTTCTCATAGCTATTTTATGGTGTCATTTTTCATAAAGTTAAGAGTTTTGCACATAAAAGAAAAAGTTATCACAGACCAGCTCCATGAAGCCTTAAGTTTTATGCAAGTACATCATTTGTCTATCACTAGACCACAACTGTATTTCTTGTCTGGGTCTAAAAATAGAAGAAAATGATAATTTTTAACTCAGAACAAGACTTACAGCTTCTAATGAGACAGTTAAGGAATTGACGTAAAAAAGGTTAAAGTCTGCAGAACCACTGTACCATAGAGTAATGTTGCTGTGAAAACACATCTAGAAAAAAATTGGTCAGCTTTCATTCCTTCTCCTATTTTTATAGAAACCACAGACACAACTTTCAAGTACTTTATAAATGCTGTGATTCAGTGACCGTGCAAAACCATCTGGCCATTACTACGAACTTCCTGCACTTCTAAGAACAGAATACTGACTTTGATAGTAATGTCCTTTAAAGTACAGGTCTACCAACACCTTCACAACCTAGAAAATAGACAACTCTAGCATCATGCCTTGTCAGATCAAATAGCAGACTGAACGACAAAGCAAAGGACCGCACACAAAGAGCTGCCTGTCAACACCTTGCCTCTTTTAAGCTGACGTGTCTGCAGATAAAACTCCTCTGTCTCTCATAACTGAGAAAACAGCATACAGGAAAAACAAAAATCGTGTCAGACCACTGAGACTCAGTCTGTTTAATAGAGTAACAGCATGAACAGGAACAGTTTAACTGAGATGACATGACACTCAGAGCACTATCTGCATTTTGAAGCGAACTATTTGGCCTTTCCACCTTTAATAGCCTCTTCTTTTCAACTTCACTCCACACTTTTTCATCCTTGCTTGCTCTACTCTCGTTACCTCTATCCCATATTCATTTTATTTCATTACAACTCTTACTCTCCACAAAAAAGCCTCCAGGCTGATGTTTCCTACCATCATACTGTTCCACCTGTTAACTCATTATTACTCTTTCTACATCAGTCTACATCTTTGTTCCATCAGAAATTATAGTACAGTGAGAGGAAGTGGGAAGAGGGTGTGTTTAGATGTTTTGCATTTGAAAAACACTGCTGCAATTCGTATCTATTGTACAGATTTACTTTTGCCTGTCTTTGAGACTGCTGAAATATTTCTTCTCCTCTGTCCATTCCCTCTTTCACCTGTGGTTTAATCCCCTTTCATAAGGTGTTGGGACACTGCTCGTACACAGGAAGCTCAGCTCCATGACAACAGCTGCAAAACTGGTAGCTCTTCACTTTCCACCTGTTTTATACACGTGATACAACTTATTTGCAGCAATTGCAGTCTAAAGTGAAACAGAGCATAGAAAAACATGCACACACCAACAGGCAAAAACTGAGAAGGTGACTAAAACAGTTCATCTCAACTTCTTTTGAATTGTTTGGCAGGGATATTGTGAACACTGTAGTCACCTATCACAAAAATCTCTGCATGTACACCTTAGAAAGCATGAAAAAGAGGAATGTAAATTTGTGGACCCAATTTCTAAAGAAAAAAGTAAGGAAATGAGCTTTTAATGAGAAAGCACAAGCTACTTGTAGTTAAATTTGTGTAAATCTAACATAAAATCACTACCTTAACAAAAAATGTTAAGAATTTATGGGATCTGGCATAAACAGTTGTTATGCATTTTCCTGAAAATGTTCCAATAGATTCAAACTTCAGCTTCAAATTACAAAAAGTAAACTACTGGGAAAAAAAAATTATAAAACTGAGCAGGAATAGCCCTCACTATAATTCTCACAACCGTTACAGTCACCATGTTTGCATGTCTCGTGGACATGGAGAAAGTAAAACAGTGGCGAACCTGACTACACCTGTGGTGAATGGCAAGTGCAAATGTCAGGCCCTCACCTTTGAACGCTCCTAGTATTTGCAATTTAGTGTCTAGATGGCATTCACCATCCCTTTATGTCACCTCCTTCCACTACAACAGTGAAGAGGCCTGAAATAGAGCTACAGCTTAATTATATATTTCTGATTTAAAAAAAAAAATTACTGGCTTCTATTTAATATGAGAGTAAATAAGTAACATTTGAAATTACATAAGGTCTACAAGTATGGAATTAAGTTGTACTGGCATATTGTTAATATCCTTTGTTTCATAGAATTTATTTGAGATAGTCTGAGTTGAAAAAGTACAAATTCACATATAAAGGGAATTATACTTTATATTTTTAGGATATGAGGACTTAAAAATTTCTCATACACACCAGTGTATGACACATTGTTTTCTCTGCATTTGTATCAGATTTCTCACAACCAAAGTCATCTAGGATTACTATGAAACATGTACATGTTTTTAAAGGAGGCTAATCTTACTTCAGTTTGAAGTAGATAGGGTTAGACATTAAAGTCTGCATGAATAGTCCGTTTCCTATTAGGACTCATGCAAGCTACCTGTCCTCTGAGGCTCCAATTTTGCAGCTGTCATCTTTCCCAGCATTTGGGCAATGAAGGAATCTTTTGTTCCACTGAAAAGTGGTACATTGTTCCCTGCTCAGGTGCCCAGAATAAAACATATAAGGCAGTACAACAAGCTTCTCTCCAGACTGGCTTGAGGTTGGTTTTTTCTTTCCCTTATGGAAGAATTTTCACTGAATGAAACTTTCCTTGCTCAGGTGAAGAAAAATTGCAACTTCATATTTAAGATCTTGAAATAAACAATAAAGATTTCAAAATATTTTTACATTGCATTAAGTGTGTAAGCAATACCTAGTCTTTTTACAAACATAACAGTAAATTGAATGGTTTTATTTTGCTTTTTGTATTTCAACAAATATATCCAGGTAATTTCCAGACATCTCCAAAACAATACTCATCTGCTTTTCTTTATTCTAGTACCTAATAAGAAATCCCAACGCTGCCCATTTCCTTTGGCTTGATCCCCCTTAATTGCTGCAGGAAAGGGCTTCACAATTACTTTTGTCTATTTCATACACCCTTTTGATCTATCCCATTACAAGAAGGGGCTCCGTCATCACCTCTAATTCACACGGGCCATGCAAGAAATTCCCTGTGAACCACATTCTCTTATTAATTTTATATATAAATATATATATATATAAATTCTCAGATATATGTTTCACTCTCAACAAGATTTTACAAGGCAGTCAGAATCCTCTAGAAAGAGACAAAGATTTATCTACTCTGAAAAACAACTGTCTTCAATCACAAGGGAGAGAAAACATCAAGCCACGGGTATAATAAATGAATAAATGAGAGCTCAAGGAGATGAGAATCTGTAACTCATTGACAGTGAGTCTGCACTGGCATATTTGCATATTGGCTTTCATTATGAATGCCCTTTCAATGCAAATCTCCTAATTTTCCTCAGTTAATACACTTTTATTTGCACCACAGCTGTCTCTGACCCCATAAAATGGATCCCTTTATGTGAACTAGGATATCTGCATCTTGCTAATGCCAACATAAACTTGGGTCAGGGTGCTCCAACCACTAATTGGCACAGAGACATGGGGACCAGACTAGACCTAGCCTGAAATAAAACATCCAAAACATGCACAACACGGCTTGTGGGTGCTCAGAAACAATTGGTTTTCTTTCTAGAACAGTTTCTGCTTTGCTACTTGTTAGTACAGACAAAGTGTGAGAGAAGCAGACAACAAATAGGCCTTGCTAGATCAAGTGTACTTGCTGGGCAGCTAAAAGCATTGCACACCATTTGATGAAACTATAAATGTCACACAACTGACTGAAGCAGAAACCCGTTACCTGTCAAAAATACAGTTACAAGAAGAGAGTTAAGGATAAACCACCTTTATTTCTGGTCTATCTGGCTGTCCCTTTCTACTGAAAGACTCAGTTATTCTTGTTGTCATTTTAATTAAAACTGGCCCTTTCGAAAAAACTCAGAGGCTTTTAAAATCAGGAACTCACTATAAAGCAAAGATCCATGCACATCCATCTCAAAGTCTTACCTGACCTCAGGACTCATTAGACAAGCATTGCCGTGGGATTACTGTATCAACCTGAAACACAGCTCTCAAAAGTCTAGGGACATCTCCCACACTGCAGAAGGAAATCAGAAGGAACACAACACATATAAATGAGTGCTACACACAGCATAAAGCTCTTTATCTAATTTACACCTTTCTGAGCTCCACCCATACTGGTGTGTATGCTCTGAATTAAAGAGCACAGCATGCAAAAGCACTTGTGATGTAAGTTCTGGTTGAATATAAACTATCAGTTGGGTTCCTAAGTACTAAATAGAATGAAATAAATCATGTTTAATGCAATATGTTCTGAGTATAATATTAACCTCTTTCTGCATCAGGAGAATGTGGTGAGGTGTTCTTAAAGGTTATTACATGCATTTCTTAGCTGCAGGCTGAACATAAGGTCCAGCTCATCACTGATTTGCCTATTTTGTAGCAGAGGATGGTACAATGCAGGGTGTGTCATGCTATTAGCTCAGAACAGCAGTGTACTCATCTCGACCTCAGTCGCATGAGAAACAGAAGGTCATTAGGTAGTTAAGTCTAGAGCTTGCTGCTAGCAATATTTAGTATTTGATTATGTTCATCCTGACAAGCTAGAGAGGCTATGAAATGTGGTTATCATGAAGCACTGTTGAAAGATGTTTTCTGAATTTATGATAATTAGCTTTATTTACCAGCAAATATAGATACAATTTATAAAACTTTCACAGTTCTGTGAAGCGATAAATAGCTGTTGTATTAATTAAAGTCCTTAGGATAGCAGTAGTTACTCAAACTCTGCTACAGAGTTGTCTGTGGTACATTTCAGTAACAAACAGTCTCAGTGAAGGACCTTCATGTGTTCCCTTACAGTCATCACGTAGTTAGAGGTACAGTGGTTTTGTTGGCAGGATATCTATTTCCCATCCTCTTCCTGTTGTTTTCCAAAAAACTGATAACCCGTGTAAACTGAAAACTATTTTTCCTACGTGGCTGGTGTCGTTTTGACCCAGCTTGCAAACTGCTTATTGTTCGATTTACTTACTTTTGATATCTGGCCTACATGTGCTCAGAAGGTTTTCTGTATCAATTAGTGGATTAATCTTTTAACTCATTTAATACTATCACTAACTAATCCTTCTTATCACATTGCCACATTACATATTTCAGATCATGAATTTTGTGAAGTCCATTAAAATATTGGAAATACAAAGCTGGCAAGATCAGCTACAGCCGTAAGTGAGAGTGGGAGGTGGAAGAAAAGTTCTCCTTCAGCCACACAAAAAGATAATCATTTGCTAACAGAATTTAGTAGAAAACTTCCAGTAAACACAGGGTTTTAGTAATCCTGCCTGATAGTGTCTCTTTTGAAATCTACCATCAGAATGGATGAAACAGCTCCTAATGAAGCCTTTCCTCTTGGCATGTGACTGTCACATATCTACAAGGTGAAAAGCAGACTAGTTAGACTGTCACCTCTGGCACACACTATTTTCACTCCAAACCTAGTGAATGAAATGCAGAGAAATGAATTTGTCTTCTGCTGATTAGGAGCATCAAGTCTGTGATGTGAGGTATGAGAGAAGCAATCTTTCTTCTTGCAGTTTTGGCTGTCAGAGAGGGCAGATGCAGACTACGTAAAATCCTATCTCATGGCCACCAAAAGGCGCATTGCTACTCCTCACTTCTGTCTCCACTTGTGTGCTCCAGCCCATTCCTTTGCATTAGTCAGTGTGTGGCTTCAGGATGTCTCAGCTCAACTGACTGATTTCATACAAACAACTGAAAAACTGGCTCTCTGTCAACAAGCTAAACTAATTCATCTTGTGAACATGACTCCAATAAATTGATTCATATTGATACAGACAGCAAACATCAAAGATGTGCCCTTTTGAAACTGCTATAGAGAGTGAGGTGCGAACACGTAGCTAGCAATAAGAAAAAGACACCTGTTTGGAAGAATAGCGGATAATTAATTGACATTTGAAGATACTTCAGAGTGGTTTTAGTGAAAAGTTACCAGTACAATATACTTCCATTCTCAGTTTGCAAAGAAATGTAATTATTTATTGCTACTTATTATCTTCCTATACTTGCTTAGATAATGAATTTAAGAAAAAAATTGCGAGGTAATATGAAAAAATGTTTTTAAAATCATTTGTACTTAAACTGCTGATGGCTACAAGTGTTACTCTTGTAATTTCCTAGGGTGCTTGTAACATCTTTGAATAAGTATGGCACTGTTAACTGTGATATTTGAAAGAAAGCCCTGTTCATCTAACCCATTAATTATTCCAAGAAATTTAATAAGTGCTAAATATACATAGAAAAGTAGCTATTGTAAAGTTCAGGAAATTACTACAGTTTATTATTACAGAAACTGATGATGGGTATCTCTTTATTTTTCATTAATATTTTGCATCTCATCTTTCAACATTTGAATTCTCCAAAAGAGATACAACACTTTGCACTTGCAAAACAGAGACATGTTTCCAGACAAATGATCATCTTACTTTTTATCTCTTGATATGCTGAAGTTATTTTTCTGCACCGTATATCACTTATTAGTTATTTCTTTAATATTTTGGAGGGAGGATTGGGACATTGCTTTAAATTTAGCTTGTAATCAGAGAATATACTGTTTGTACAAACAGCAGCAAAATAGTTTGGCACTTGTTCCACAAAGGCTTGATTTATCAAGAAGTAACGAACTTTGTCCAAATAGACACAAATATTAGCTTTCAATATAAAATAAAGTACAACATGAATGAGATGAGAAATATATAACTTATACCAAATCAGTAGTTGAATTAGCTCTTTTCCAAGCATCAGCTCATATTTGCCACTAAAATATTGATGAAGCACAGTCTTCCAAGGACAATTAGTACTCTTCAAGAGCACAGTTTGGCAAAAGGACCAGAACTGGGGTATCTACTAGACTAATTTTCCGATTTTAGCAACATACTTTAAAGCTTACTGATTTCCCACATAAATTTATTTTTCTCCACTAGCTGCTGCAAGTCATCCCAATTCTGGCATTTAGGAGTAATTAAAGGACAGTGATGTCTCTGCAAACATTCATCTTTTTAGTTTTTTCTCTGCACTAGTCAAATACGCTGAAAAAGTTACTCCTGTGACGATCTATGCATCTGCATGACACAGGTTTGTATTTCTTTTAAAAAGCAAATAGATAGCAAGAAATGCAAACAGATTAAATGGATTCTCTTTACAACAGACAATATGCCATGAATCAGGAAGCAAGTCAGCCATAAAATTTGCTCCATTACACACACCACCTAAACACATTTCCATTATGGCCTGTGATTATTGTTTCACCCTTCACACTGAAACTCAATTTGATGTGATGGAGATTTTAAGTACTCTGAAAGTGTGTTTACATTATCAGCCATTTCAACATAGGATTTAGACAGACAAAATTTTAATAGCATTACTGTTACCTCTATTCACCATAATTTTTAACTCACCACTTCTGTGCTTTACAACCACCTCTCCTAGGAACAGTCTTTCATGATTCATCCTTATAGTCTAACATGGCATTAAATAACATTTGACAAGATGGTAATCGAATATTTAAAGGTCAAGACTAAGTACTTCAGAATATTAATTTCCACTAGAAAGTATGAATATTTTTAAAATCAAAGTATAGCTTTTTTTCAGCTGTTGTTTCTTTCCACTGACAAAAAATATTTTTAAATACTTTTTTTATTTATTAAAAACCATAAACCCTAATTTCTAGAACATCTACTCTCATAGGAACATAATCCTATTAATAACTCCTCTGGAAAAACGGTGGCAATTTTAGCCTGCAATATTTGTGATTTTTTCTACAAAATTAAAGCCAGAGAAAACAGGGACATTGGAATGAAGGAATGTCACTTCAATTAGACTATTCTTACATTCTGAGAAGCTTTCAGTTATAATAAAATAAGGAAATAGTATTATTTCATTTTACAGAAAAAAAAATGTCACATTTGAGCCCAAGAAAGAAGCGAAAAGGAGAGAAAGGTTGGCTTCTGGCTGACTGTATCCTGGCCATATTTTCAAGTTCTATCTCTAAATACATAATTTAAAAACATTTCTGGTTAGACCCATGGGCAAAAGCATATTTCTTTCATCTCTTGCAGAGCCACATGAACATCATTCTGCATTTTGCATCTTCTGTACTCTGTTCTTTTAGGCTAAAAAGCTCAAAAATATCTAGAATTGTGTGCATCAATCTCTGTAACCTGACCTATAGGAGAACGTCTTTGTAGGAAAAGCTACATTCACGTGCTCAATACAGAGAAGAAACAACAAATGCTGACCACTTTGTTTCTTTCATTCATTTTACTCTCAAACTGGGCTTTTAATGCACATACAATCTTCTGGACTAAACATTCACCTTATTTGCTTCTTCAACTTGTATGACCAATCGCTTTTCTATGAGAAGCGGCCTACAAGAAAGGAAATACTACTGAAATGCTAATCATTTGGCTAAGCTCTAGCATTTTACACCCCCTCCCTTTGAAGAGAAATATATGTAAATTTACTGGAGACTTACAGTTGTCAGTGAAAGAGTTTTGAGGTTAATAAGTTTTTTTGTAACCCCATCAACTTGCAGTTCACCTCCATTTCAAATGTTGGCAGGTAAATTTTGTGCATCTCGACAGTTTTGCACTGACAGGGCTTCAGCTTAAGCTCCTGTATTTTCTAACAGGTTAACTATCCTTCTTTGATCTCTGTGAGGCCCTGTCAGGTGGAAGTCCTCTTAAATCCCTGAGCATATTTGGGCTCTGTTTGGCTTCACAGCAACTTCACCAGTAAGTGTACACACACATCCCCTACTGTTTGGGGTTTTTTTCACAGAAATACTTGCAGAGTTAAAGGTAAAAGGTAGAAAGGAAAACATATAGCTTACCTCTCCTGTGTAATGTAACACTTGCCATAAAGAAAATGTTAATCCTTGCAAAAATGTAAAAATTGCCTTCGCTCACATACACTCAAAAAATAGCATCACTTTTATTATTGTAGTAATAACATAAAGAAAGAAATCTTGCTTTATTTATTTTTCTAAGCTCCGGAAAGTCTACCAGAGAAAACAACTATGCTGATTTGGAGACTTTTCATCTTAGGATATCTTACTCTTTTTTGTGCAATAATTTTGGAAATGCAAGACAGCATTAAAGAGTTTATGTATTAATTCTAGGATTACAGTTTACAATCTACTGTATTTCTACTCTATTATTGCCATTGAAAACTAGTTTTTCCCTCAAGTTACAGGAGTGTTTCTCATTCTCTCTGTTTTCTGGAGATACTTTTACATACGCTACTATCACATAGATAAACACTTTTAGCCAGGTTTCAGCAGCATATTTCTGCTTATATTATCTGCTTTCATTTTGTAGTGTCAATGTGCTCTTACATTTTCTCACTTTTCCATTATCCTTCTCCAAGTTTTCACAATTCATTGAACAACAATAAATAGTAACAGATTCATACAGGACAAGAGCATGTAATATCCAGACAGATTCATACAGGACAGACAGAATGTAACCTCCGATTCATTTGATGATTCTTCTCCACATTTCTGCCTTTAAAAGATATGGCCACAACAAATCAAACCAGAGGAACTGTCTAATCCACTTTCCTCTCTAAAACTCACCACTAACAGTGGTTTAACAAGAATATAAAGGTGTGGATACTTATAGAATAAATTGTGCAGAGAAAACATCCACACCATGCTCATGAATATGTATTAAAATCCACCTGGAGAAGTTTCTGGATAACAAATTACAGAATACTTTGGATTTACAGTAACAGACAAACCTTCTTCCAGCACCTCAGAGATTTGCCTTCATTTGAAATAATAGTTCTGTCGCTAAACTCAAATATAAAATAAAATTAGTCTGACACATAATTTGTGATCTGTCAAGATATAAGTGTATCTAATTAAGCCAAAATCACCTCTTACTTCAAATGCTACCTTTCATTCTCAATTTCCACTCTACAAATACAAAACCAGCCACGGATTGGAAAAAATTCTCCAGAGATATATGAACAATCCAAGTATTTTTCCTCTCTCAAAAAAATATGCCTGTGAGAAGTATTTAGTGGTTCTTTAGCAGCTATCTAATTATGCAAGACAATATTTATGTAGAAAATTGAGCCCTTCTATGGTTGAATTTTTCCGTGAGACTTGGCTGGAGAGTGTACTGGGTCTGGCTAGGATGAAGTTAATTTTCTTCATAGTAGTCCATATGGTGCTGTGTTTGTGTTGATTATTGCCTACTGCACAGGATATGCTCTGATCGTTCTGATCTCTATCAGTTTTAGTTTGCAGGCTGAGGTTTATAAAACAGTATTTACAATGAAGACATCATCATGGGAGTAGTTACAAATACACTTCTACACAAGCAGTGTTCATCACTGAGCAGAGTCCAAATAACTTATTCTGACTTCTGATTTAGATGCTACATAAAAGGCAGTGGAAGGTAGTGCTGCTGTCCTTGTGAGCCTGAGCTTTAATACATTGGCAAAGAATATTGGAATATGGTCAAAAGTACTAAAAAGATTGCAACATTTATGCTGCAATGAAAAGAAAAGCTGTTTTTTCTTTCAACAGCTAATGATATTTCTATGGATTTTACATCACAGCTTTGTTTTCCTGTCCCAGAGAAACATTCATGAACATAAACACACCAGAAGCTCCAAAGTTAATTGTCTACAATCAGAGACAAAGTCTAAATCTCATTCAAACAAATTCTGTATTTTCCTTGTTCCTAAACCTTATGGTCATTTTTACTAATGTTCTCTGCCTAATTCTGTTCAAAACACTGGTTTTTATGTGTAATATTTAACTTCCTCTGCATTTCCTTTGGCTTGCTAATTTGTACATTTTTAAATAATTTTTAAAAACCCTGCCTCTCTATATCTCTTACTAAAATCCATGGGAGCTTTGCAGAAAAAGAAAGTGAAGGTTAATTGGTATGATTCCATTTCCTGGGCAGCTCTTTCATTTCACCAGGAAATGACTAGGGCTTATACAACAAAAGCCAGGTAAGAACTGTTATTCCATTTCAGAAGGAATGTCATTTGTACATCGTGAACCAAGTCAAAAGGTTTAGATTCATTTTCTTTGTTAGTAAAATGATTCATGCTACTCTGTTATCCTACTGGTATTCACATACCATTTTCACACCCATAAATGACCGTCATCTGTCTAATCACTGCAGATTAGAAGCTGTTCTGCAAACTAAGGAAAGGAGCTCCCTGCACTTGCCCAGCTGCAGGTGAGGTCAGTCACGGAGCTGGAGGCCAGCAGCGGTGCCGGTAACCGAGAAGGAAGGTGATCGAGCTTCATCCCTGCCCACAGCTCCCATTCTCATGGCCACGGGGGAGATGAAGCCAGCTCCAGGGCACAGCGCCCACGGCTGCTGCCTCCAGAACAGGGAGCTGGGGCCCATCATGGTACCCAGCTGCCTGGGCAGTGCCTGACACCCAGACAGGAGCAGGGCAGCTGGAGGTAGCCCCAGCCACGGGCACTGGGCATCTCAGGTGGGGCCAGCCAGGCCATGCTGAGATGTTGGCCCACAGGTGGGGTCGACCCATCAGGACCCATGGCTGGGCAGGGCAGGGCTGTGGGGTGCTGGAGACAGGGCGCTGGCAAAGCAAAGAGGTTGAAGATGTATTTCTTCACTGAATCTAAGTGCCAGAGGAAATTTTCTCAAGGCAAAACTGCAAATCACAGGATGAAATCCTCGGAAGTGAAGCAGGATAGCCCAGGCTGTGGACACACACACATCACCCCTAGGTTCTCAGTGTGGAGATTGCCTCTACAGCCAAACCATGGGGAAGTCAGAACTGACTGTGTGTCATTCAGCTGTCTTGTGAAGTTAATTTTTACAGTGTAATAGAACAAGATCTCATTTAACATGGATATATTACTCCGTTAATCATTATTATTTTTTCTAATTTTGCACTGTGATATGATCTCACCACATCTTTCCATGCCTGTTACTTAGTTTGAGAAAACCTACGTTGAAGAGTTGTCAGATACATCATTTTATTCGATCATTGCTGAAGGATGGCAAGTAGTATTAAATCGGGGACATACCACTCAGTTTTAAAAATGGAAAATGTTTAAACTTAGTAAATACTGTGTTTAACAGTACAATATAATAGGCATATACATTTTTTCTTTTCAATCAAGCATAATTTTTACTGTCTCTATCTCATAACATGTTTCACCCAGTTTCCTTTCACCAGAGGCTAAGCAGAATCCTCAAAACTTCTTTTTCTTTTGGAGAAGAGTTTCATGGCTGCAGTCAATATTTTTATTAAATAAATAGGTTAAAAATATATATAAAAATAAAGATTTTAATCATTACAAAGATATCATTAACTCAAGAGAAGTTCTAGAATTTACTGAGAGATTTTCCACAAGGTGTCAGCCACTTCATTAAAAAGGGCTGCAATTTTCTCTATGTCCTCCAGGTGTAGCATTTCCACAGTTCATGAGCAGTATCTAGCTCTCACCACTGACAGCTCTATGCAAAAAACTACATATGGTTTTAACTTGCATCCAAACAGTCTCAACGACTTCAAAATATTTGTACAGGGTTTGTATCAACATGGAATATGGCCCTATGTCTATAAACAAACTACTAATTTCCGGGCATTTTACTAGAGATTAGTTTAACCAAAGCTTGTTCAGGGTCTTTTTATAACTTCAGAAAAATGATCTATTAAAGCAACACCACCGAAGTACATTCATGGAATTTATACTTCTCTTGTGAATATATTACTGGTTCTTAATTTTTGAAAGTAATACTATAGTGCCTTTACTAATAATTTATTTAATGCCAGTTTGCAAATGTATAGCATACCTTACCTGAGATCCTCAAAATTTTTTCCTGACGTTTCCAGTTTTCATTATACAATACCTTATGAGTCTGAGGAACGAAATACCCCAGTTTTAAAGGGAGAGAAAATGAATCATGTAGGTTAAGGAAAATGCTTATGTTTCAGGTGCCCTCTAATTCCATGCGACCGGGTGTTTGGATACCCAAATGAGACTGCTGCATACTCTTCTGTTCCAGTAATATGATACAGGGTACTTTGTTACGTCAAACCTAATAGTCCTAACATACACATTTTAATATGCATTTTTTCCACTTTGTGGGAGCAGGGAGCAGGAAGGCAGAAGTGTAACACTCTTTCTTTTCTATTGAAAACTTAGAAGAAAAATATAAGCTAACAGATGTAAGCTTATTTTTCCTAATTACCTTCATGAGTACTTGTGGTGCAGATACAACAGTTTAAAAACTGTGTGGTAACAAAAATTCAAGCAGTGTGTGTATCTTTCTGGTGACTAATAACAGCTTTAAGGTTTTTGTCAGTTATTAGTGATGGCAACATTAAGAACAAGGGGGTTGTTATTTGGTTTGTTTGATTTTTGATCAGTGAAGTTAATAAGATGTTTTAAAATTCCCTAATACGCTGGATGTTCATTGAAAGATACTTAGGAATACATTAGTCTTAGCCCATGAATACGATGAACCAGATCTCAAGAGAGAGAATACTTCTGTGATGTTTTATGCTAAAATAGTCTCACGGGTGAGGTGACTTCTTGCCCATATACTAGCATTCGGAGTTCTCAGTTTCCCTGTTGAGTTGGATCCTTCATCAACTCAAACCAACATTCATTGTTTGTAGAGAAAAGCGAGTCTTTAATCCCATGAAAATTCGTGTCTAATTTTTATATTTGTTCATGAATGTAACAAGGTACTTCTAATCCTAATATTATCATCATACAGATGGAGAAAAGCTGGATCATAACTGAGCTGATGAAATATCCTTGGTGAAATTCTTTTTAAATGACATTCAGATATATATAACAAAGGCAAACCAGAGCTTGCCTATGGATTTCCCCGTGTGGCCCTAGAGAGTGCTATGTGGGCACCCTTCTACACGTCTTTGACTGATCACACCAAAGAAAATCATGATTTAATCCACAAGAAAGATAGATAGGCTTGGGTTTCAGACCAGTTTATCTGATTAAGAAAAGAGAGGGCAAGTTAAGAGTCAGAAAGGCATTCCCCATCAAGGAACAGCAAGTTCCTTAAAAAGATACAGCCAGTTCTGCAGTTTAACTCTAAAACAGCAGGGAACCAAGGAGTTTCAAGGGTCCTGATAGTATTATCGATTCTTGGAGGTTGTTATTTTGTATTTTCTTGGTAGCAGCTTTTGTGATATATAATAAACAAGCAATTAGCTCAAGAGAACTGAAGCTGACAGTTGCTATATAAAATAGTTCTGATAACTCATCAAAATAGAAAAGCCAAAACACATGATAACGGGAGCAAAGATCTGTCTGGTTTGGGAATGTATTGAGCACTGAGGTAAGCTAAACTTCAGAACAAACACACAGATCCACAGTCTTCTTCCAGGCTAAATATTTACTCACATGCTGGGGCGTGCTTTCATTTATCCTGGAGCTATGTTTCTCCAAACATCCAGGTCAGGTACGGTTTAGGGTATTCTGCAGCTCCTGTTAGGATCATAATTGTGGTTTCATTCGTGAAATTCAGAAGGCAGAGTGGTGTATCCATATCATCAGAAGTTAAGGTGTGAACACATTTCATATAAAAAAATAATTCACTGAGTTCTCAAAATTTGCAACAGATTATTTCTAGAAGAAGACACTTCACAACCATAGCTGTTACATATAATAAATAATTTCATTGCCTACTTCTCAGAGTTGAGCATGAAAACAAAAAAAAATACACTATTTTCTGCAATTTTAAATTCCCTTTCTAGCACAATATGCAAATAGTTTAGTGCAAAGAGGGTGTGCCAAAAATATTAACTGAATTAATATATTTTCATTTTTTTATACAAAAAAAGAGTAAAGTGTTATGTTTGGGTTTTAGGAGCATTTACCCTAGATTGTACAACATATATGGAAGTTCTAGTCAACTAATCTTACTTTGATTCTGGTGACCATTTATTTTCATAACACAAATATTTGTGCTTTCAATTAATTAATTTCATACCTGAAAACCCACACTGGCTTGAATATAGTATGATAATGCAAATATCAAGTGGAATATGATAGAAATAAAAAATTACAGTGGCTGGGTCAAGAAAGTAGTTGAATGATGGCTCTGAATGGTAATAGTATCTAAACAGGTTTGTCATACTCTAACTAGAATACCAAAACCAGTTTTACTTAACCTGATACAGCTTCTGTTTAGAGACAGGTTTTAATGTTTTTCGTTAATGATTTCAGGCTTAATAAGCTGTCTTTTTCTTAATGACCTTGAGAAAGCCAACCAAGAACCAGCAGTTCCACATTATAACATCTCTGGTTTACTTAAAGCCTTAAACACTGTGCAGATAGCTGCAGTAATGGCTATCTCAGCTGACCTACCCGTAACCCCTGTTTTGACCTGCAGGAATCACCCTCTCTCTAGAGGGCAAGAAGTTATTTCAATTACGGGGCTTACTGATTCTTCTGTTTCACTGGAAAAGTTTTAGGTAGGAAACATTTCCAAGGCATTCCTGGCTTTTTGCATGCTTAGTTGCTCTGAATTTTCATTATGACACTCCAAACAAGATTGATTATCCTTCCCTCAGGAAAAAGATTGGAAAAATAATGTAACAATTCAAGACCTAGAACTTGAAAATTGGTTTTTTCAATTGTCAGAAGTAGAAGGGAAAACAACTGCAATTTTTGCCATACTTGCCCACAGAGCCCTGCTATTTGACCAGCTCAGGAAATCCTGTATCCTGCCATTTGCACTGCTATTCGCAGTATTGATTGTCACTATATATTAAAGACCACGTAAACATCTTACAAGAGGCAGAAGATTCCTTACTCTGTCAAGAACATTCCCATTTGCTGCAGTGTTTTTTTAATTAAAACAAATCAACAGCCAACCAAGATCAACAATGTTATTGAGGTAAATATAATATATAAATATATCTTAACAGGTAAAGGTACCAAAGGTACCAAAAAGTTCTTACATCATTTACTCCTGCTGTTTCCAAGGGCAGTTATATTCCTAAGTACATTCATGTATCTGACACAATTCCTTTTTCAGAACGATAACAAAGTTTGCCCTAAAACTCACACATTTACACAATTCCTGATTAATACTCAGTAGATCATTGTGGGGCAAGAATGGGAAGGGAGCTTTTTTAAAGACAAATTTGGAGCACAGTGCATCTGACCCCTAGGAATTTGACTTGTATGGCTGAAAGGGGAAATATGTTTATTAAACATGTATGTCAATAGACAGTAGTATTTTTTCAGAGCATACAGTAGAACATCTTACAATAAAATCTCTTTTGGAAAATGTGTTTAACAAGGAAGAAATCATATTCACATACATATAGTATACTAATCCATATTTTGGGGGTATATATACCTGTTCTTGGAATTATTAAAAAAGAAGTAGGTGTCCTTTAAAAAGACACATTTTTAAGAAATAAATTAAAGCTTATCTGTAGTTACTAGCACTATGATTTTACCTTGCCAAAACGTTGTTCCTCTTTTATTTTCCTTTTATGGCATTATACTTCGCGCAACAGGAAAGGAGTTGAACATTAGGTATGTCAGCATTTAGGGCAAAAGCTTTGTGTTTAACTGGTAGTTTCTACTTCTCAGTTCTTTAAGCTACAACTTCACTTGAAATTTATTTCATTTTTACTGCCTAAAACCATCAGAACCTAGTCCTATTAGCAGCTCTAAATTAAGTCTGCCACTATAGAAAGAGTTTATATACAATTTCAATTTTTTTACTATTGAATGTGTTTAAAGAATGGGATATTAAACAGGGTACATAGAGAATTAAACAAAAATTATTAATTTCAGATTAGAATTTCTTTCTTCTGGATGAACTCTGTCACTAAGGTTGCTGTGTGGAGGGATGGGAAGAAGGTGCCAAATAGAAATTGGAATTTATTGCACAAGTATAAGAAAAAACGTCGGGAAAACTATTAGTGCTTATCCAACTCAGAGTAGAGAGCAATTTTTCCTGTTGTTTTCTTTTTTTCCCTAAATATTAAATAACTACATGCAATACAGTGTTTTATTATTAAACAATAATCACTTTTTTCTCTCAATTTCTTCATGATAATTAATTATCTTCATACAGAAGGTGTTTTACACATGAATATAGCAGGTTTAACTTTTAGTATAAATGAAGTCCGAGATTCACTTTTTGTCCTTTCGTAGCATTCAAAGGTAGTTAGGGGACTTTTCTATTGCTTCAAATAGAATAGACCATCACTAAAGTGACCACAACTCACGCCTTTCTTGCCCTTACCTTGATTCTCTATTTAGGTGATGAAATTCCCCATATTTCCCACTATATAGCATCAACTTTGTTTTAGTGCCTCAAACGATATGTGTAATAAACCATTTTGGAAAGCTTTTAATAGAAAACACATTTTAGGACAATCAAATCTTTAAACCTGTCTTCTCTTCCTCAAATTTCCACAGAACCTAGGAAGTGGGAAACCCCAGGAAATTCCAAGTACTCTTTAGGGAGTATCGTTCTATGTTCATTTGTTCTCAATTCAGCAATGGCAGCATGGTTTCCTTCTGTCTCCAGGGAATTTTCTCGGAAATTTTATTCCTTTGGTATTTGTACTTCTGGTCCTGTTTTCAGCTGGGACATGAATGTAGACCTAAACTTAGGTTCTGTTTTGTAGGAGGTGGTTTTCTACCACTGCCACATTGTTCTATCAAGCCAACAAGAAATTGGTCCCAGGTTGTTATGGCACTAGAGAGTCCCTCTATTCCACTGTAAATCACATCAATATTCATAAAATTCTGAGGTAGCATTTAATTACTTAATCGAAGAAGAGCACTTTCACCATGCTAACCTGATATATCACAAAACATGAAATTATTTAGGTCTTCTTACCTGTGTGGCCTACAGTAAAAAAATGTAGAAAGTGACTTGCCTAGTAAAACAAATTATTGCTTTGATTAAAAAATACGATAGTTTAAGTGGCTTAATTATTTTCTAATATAAAAGTTTTGTGTTCTCTCTTCTGATAGTTCAAGTGCCACAGCAGGTTATTTGGCATTATTTGGACAGGAATTCTTTTGCTAACAGAACATGTCCTACCATTTGTGATTTGAATAGAAAATCAAAGCCAATACACATGGTATTTCATCCAGTAAACATGACATTCCAGAATGTGAATGGGAACAATATGGGCAAATTCCTGCTTTGAAGTCAGCGGTAATCTCCAATAGACCTAAGCACAGGCCACATTTCACTTGATGAGTTCTACAATCTGTCTCTAAATATGGCTGTAAAATCTGAAAGCAAATAATTGACAAGCCAGGTTAAGATGGAATGACTTGACAAGTGTGAAAAGCGTTAGAAATTCATATATCTGTCTCAGTGTTTCCAGTGAATTTGAGTTTCATGACTGATAGACATTTTCAATGAATTAAAATAAACGTGAGCTCAACCACTATCAGAAAGCAGACAAGCCACATGGAGAGAGCATATCCCACTTCATGGTCTGAAAAAAGAATATTTATGCGTTTTTAAACAGTAGAGAATCAAGTCCTCAGTCAAAATTACTGGATTTTTTGGTGTCTAAGAAGTTAATTTTCAAGAAAACAAGATGTTCAGAGTCTCTCTTACTTTTTCATTCGCTTCCTACTTTTCTCCCTCCCTCCTCAACTCTGTCCCTCATTTCCACTTCCAGTGTGACTTTTTTAATGTCTAGGAACATTATAGACTACATTTTCTTTTTCTGTAGGAGTGGAATTATTATAGGCTCTCTGTCTTCATGAAAATTTCCTGCTTTCATGAAAATTCATAGATCTTTTACACCTCTAACCCAGATTCAAAATTATTCGAAAGATATTAGGGTCTTTCAGTACACTCAATGGTATTTACTCACAAATGCATACCTATATGAAGTTTGCAATCATTTATGTAGCAATGAAGGCTGTCAAACATATTGGAAGATAGTTTACTTTTTTTATGTTATCATTTTCTGTGGATGTGTAAATCTCATTGAAGTGTCACAAAGAAATAGCAAGGATTTTCAGCACGTATTACAAAATGGCTATCAAGAATAATTTGAAGTGATCGACCACGAAAACCACTAGTTAGAAACAACAGAAAGTTAAATACATTAGGCCTCTACCTTCAGAATTTACATTACAAAAATATGGATGCTTACTCTGCGTGGGCTGAAAAACTAACAATGAAAACTTACTGTATTGGGTCCTATATATCTCATTGATTTGTAATCCAAATAACTCTGTTTCCCACTTCTCACAGATTATTGCTCTATATTTTCCTTCAGATGTTTGAGTGCTTATAATCTACCAGCAGAGATTCTTCATAAAATTAAAAGCTTTGAGGGTTACTGTTAAAACTGGAAGCAGAGGCCTGTAAAACACAAATACACGTAAAAATATCGGTTTCATTTGGGTCAAAACTTTACCTGCTTTAGAGGAAGCTGCATATTTAAGGATATAAAGAGTGTCTATTGGACTGAAATGCATCAAAAAGTTTAAGAGGTGTAAGAACCAGAAACTTTTATTATTCTGATAAGCACAAATTTAAAAAAAAATATTTCAAAGTTCTCTGAATTCTGTCATCTTGGCTGTTTTGGAAGTTTATTTAAAAGTTTAGGACAAAGTGAAAAATTCTATAGATCTGGTGTCTATTTAGCTGCTTGCTGAAGACTTATTTTAGGGCAAATACGCTCCAGGTGCTTCTGTTCTGCTCTCTGTCTACCCTCTGTTCCCAGAATGTGACTAAAGTGAGTAGCAGCATTTAAAGTCTTTAACCTTTAGACAGTCCTAAAAGCATTCCACATCCTCTTGAACATCACATAAGCCAATGTTGTGTTATATGCACTGGACCTACAGCCACATCTGATTCCCAACACGCAAACCCTTACTTGGAGGCTTTGATAGACTGTTAGAAATTACAAGGAAAACAATATAAATGCTGCACATAGATTAGCAGATCATTATTAGCCCTTTCCACACTAAAAGCTGAAACCTCCTTGATCCTAGACTATAAAAAGCCTTCTGAAGCATTTTGAGTTTCTCTTTGATTCTTGGCCCAAGCTTTAATTTTCTCACAGTGCTGCAGCTCTGGGTTTCATTAGGGATATCATCTCAAATTCCTTTGTGCCTCTACTTGTTTGGAAGTGTTACTTGCACCCTCATCTTGGCATGCTTCCCCACCTATATAAAACATTAACTGATGATATCAAAATAGTTTAAATCACGCCTGCTAATGAGCATTGCTTATTTTTTGCATCCAATTTGGTCTTATCATTAACCTGTAATATAGAAAAAAAGCTTATCAGCTATCTCAAAAAATGCATTTGTTATCATATTATTCTCAAATTCTTTATAAGTATTTATATTTTTTCTGCATTTTCAGATAGTTTATTTATTTATGGAAGTTTATTTTCAACTAAATGTTATTCTTTATTTCTTTTGAATGTGAACTCCTTTTGCACGATAAAACCAGGAAGACTTATGCCTTCTAAATGTGCACAGATCACTCCAAAATACAATGCATTATACTCTTAGCCCCTGTAAATCAGTGTGAATAAATACTTGAACAGAAAGTCTCACTTGCAAACTATTATTTAGCAGTTTCTTATAACCACATGGTAAGCATACAATAACACTATTGTATATCGAGGGGTCAAAAGTGGCCAAAACCCACATATCTCTCCAGGTTCTAGAAAGACTCAGAAGGGGAGGGAGAGAAAAACTCAAGAACACCAGTCAGCAGCAATAGCAAGGAGATGCAGAGGCTTTTTGGATGCCAGATTGGATCTTGAATGTGAAAGTCTGACAGAAGAGAAAAATTTATAATTTTCAGAAAAATGGGATGAGAAAAAAGTTCATTGTATGATAATAAAAATAATAATGAAATTTTTGCTTGTTTGACATAACAAGTAATATTATGACATAACAAGTTTGACATAACAAGTAAGTATTATGGATCCAAGACATTACGTCAATGAAATATAGCCTTAGAAACATTTTTTTACTCTATTCTACAAAAGTTTCTTGAATTCTTTGACTGCAAAGTTCATAACTGGTTAAAATGTACTGGCTGCTATGAGCAGGACTGAGCATACGTAATGGGAAAAAAACTATTTTTATATTCTATTAATCTCATAAAACTTTCATCTGAGGTATTGTTCACTGTTAGGTTTGGATTTGAAGCTACTTTATATCTCTTGTCAGACTTTCATTTGTCTTTCTTAGGATGAACTGTTTGGGGAAGCTTTCAGCTGCAACAGCACAGCCTTTTCTGAGAATGATATTTTGGCACTTAAAAAAATCTTCCACTGAAAATCTCCATGCTTGTAGCACCAAGAGTAGAAATCTAAAAGTTGTCTAGGCAGTGTCCACAGTGTGACATGCACTATTTTCTGTCTCTGAAAACTTCCCTCTATTGTGGTTAAATTATAAGCCTTTCAAAGACCGCTGTTTACACCTGGTCAGTCAAGCTTTCCATGATTCCACCTGAACTGAGCACATTGTTGCCAAGAGATGCAATGCTGTAATAGGACTTCTTTATGATTGCTCCAGCTGATAGCTAAATTCTGCAACACAGCATCCTGGAGCTGAAAGCAAAATATCCATTTCTGCTATCCTCAAGTACCTTTCAGCTGGCTCCCACACAATGCAAGAGAAGAGGACACTACCTATCTTGAATGCGGAGGAGTGGCAAGTGTGGAGATACAGCTTGCAAGTCAGCAGAAAGAGAAAAGTGAGGAAGGAGCTGCAGAGTTGGGGAAATATGGGAGCCATAGAAGAGGCTCCAGAAAACACAAATATCTGGAGTTCAGAAGGATGCAATAGAGCCAGGATGCTGGAAAAGACACATACAGAGCAGGAACATGAGGAAGACCTAATTTCTTTCAAAAATTATCAGAAAGTATGAATTAAAAGAGGAGAGATTTCAGGAAAAGGAAGAGCACTAATTAAGTTGAATCCATTCAGGTTTTACATGATGTAGTTAGACATCCAATGAAAAATCCCAGTGAGACCTGGTATTTGTGATAGGTTGCAAACAAAGTTAGTGAGCACTGCAATTATGTACATATTGTTTTCAAAAACTCAGATATTCTTAAAAGAATAATTCTTCATGTCTCATTTTTGGCACAAAAAAATGGACACAGTAAATTTGGCTTTAATCTCTTTGTGCTTCAGTTCCATGTTGCAAAAATGGGACACTGATAATACGTTTTCAAAGGGAAAATAAAGATAGGTTTAGGAGAAGCCATTAAGCAATTAGCTGATGTGATAAGAGAACTGAAGAAATTCCCAGGAAAAGAAATTAATAATTCCGCAGTCAGTCAAGATTTTGGATGATGTAGCATAAATAAGGCCTGAGGCTAAACCACATAGAGAACAAGATAAAAAGAAGTGTTGGATAACTATTACTCACTCTATAAGCCAGAGGTCTCCTGGGAGAAAAACTGTGTGTGTGACTCTGTAATTAAAGATTATATCATAACAGACATGAACAAGGGGATGAAATAAGACTGAGTGGGAAATGTTCATTCCTGTCTGTCTTTCTTTCCTGACTTTTAAAATTTGAGATCTACTTTTTCAAATGTCATGTTAGAATAAAGAAACATTTACAATTTTTTTATAAGGATAGAAAAGAGATTTTTTTTTAAGTACTGAAATTAATATTAGAATTGTAAGAAAACACTGTTTACTTATGCATTTAAAAAGACAAAACAATATTATTCCACAAAAAACTCCTGGTTCAGAACAGTCATGTATAGCTGAAGTTGCCTTCTACTGCTTCATTCACATTGAAATTACGTGTTGCATGTGTTTCTCTTCTCCATGATGTTTAATGAAGGAATTGCAAAACACATCAGACCATAAGTCACTGAGAAACCTCTTGCTAACCAGCACTCTTACATAGCTGAAATTCTACCAAATCCTCCTTACCCTCTGTGTTTTCTTACCATCTGCTCTTTGATCTTCTCAGTCCAATGGAATCCAGATAAACTTTCTGAGCATTTTCTTGGCCTTCAAATACTTTGCCACTATCATCTTTATAGTGAGTATCAGAATGCACACAGGAAAATCTGCAGAAAACTTTTCCAATCCATCTGCACCACTTAAATACTGGCATTGAAGAAGCTCTTGGACCAAGAAAAGTACAATATAAACCACATACTGAAAATCCAAGCACAGTTATTTGAACGATGTCAAGACAACACCTCACTCTGCAAAAACTTAATTATTTCATTACATTCTTCATAATTAATCAAACTTGGATTCTCTCTGAATATAAAGTTAAGCTTCATTCATGCTGAAAATAAGGAAAAACAGAATATCTATTCTCTAATGAGAGCTAGCTTTCTCGTGTCAATAACATGAGTGATGCACTACTACTTATATGGGATGAACTCTTCATCTTAAAAAATCACAGAATCATAGAATGGCCTGGGTTGGAAGGACCTTGAAGATCATCTGTTTCCAACCCCCTGCTGTGGGCAGGGACACCATCCACTGGACCAGGTTGATCAGAGCTCCATCCAACCTTGTCTTGAGCACTTCCAGGGATGGGACATTCACAACTTCTCTGGGCAATCTGTTCCAGTGCCTCACCACTCTCACAGTGAAGAAATTTTCCCTAAGCCAGTTATCCTCCTTTTTTGCTGAGACACCTATTGATTCAGACAACCCAACAGATGTTTTAATGTTGGAGTTCAGTGCAAATGTGAGTCCAGGGCTAGGATTCCATCAACTGAATCAGAAATGTTGCTACCTATGACACAGAAGGTTGAGGCATTTAAGTTCCTTCTCTCAGACTGATTCCTTAGAAAGGATGAATGGGTTTATTTCTGCAAAGAGGTTTTATTATGGACCAGGCATCACGTGCCTGTGTGTTTCTAACTGTAAGTCCAGCTGGATATTTGTTATGTTGCAGCAAATATCAAATACATAAACCCTAATTTATTCACATCCTCTGGCCAATTTGACAAAATGGAATGATATTTCTACACATGAACTAAGTAAAAGTTGGCTTAAGCAGGTGGTCTAATAGGCTGCAGATTTGATAACAGTGACCACAAAACCAGTGCTTTCTCAGAAGGGCAGAAAATTCATTCTCATCCTTGGCTTTGGGAAAATCAGGTACATTCTTCCTTTAGCAAGCTGGATCAAAATAATTTTGGTGGGGGAATTTTAAAACAAATCCTATTTGCTGATTTCTCTTCATTAAATCTTTGGTTACTGTGTAGCTTTCCTCTATGTCTTAATTTCTTTCCGTCTTCTAATTAATTAGTTCGTCTTGTATGGTCGGTAGCCATAAATAATATCTCACTTGTAGTGGGTTGGTGCTGGCTGGATGCCAGGCACTCACCAAAGCCTCTCTATCACTCACTGTCTCAGCTGTATAGCAGAGAGAAAATATAACAAAGGGTTCATGAGTTGAGATAAGGAACAGGAGATCTCACCAAATACCATCATGGGCAAAACAAGCTAGAATTAGAGATATTAATTGAATTTATTACTAACAAAATCAGAGCAGGACAATGAGAATTAAAATAAAACCTTCACAACAACTTACCCCCACCCCTTCCTCCTTCCCACCTCTATCCCCTCCCCTAGAAGTGCAGGGAGACAGGGAATGGGGGTTGTGGTCAGTTCCTCACACATTGTTTTTCCCACTGCTCAGGGAGAGCAGTCGTTCCCCTCCTCCAGCATGGGGGCCCTCCATGAACTTCTCCAATGTGAGTCCATCCCATAGGCAACAGTCCCCCTCAGACTGCTGCAGCGTGGGTCACTTTTCCATGGAGTGCAGTCCTTCAAGGACAGGCTGCTCCAGTGTGGGGTCCTCTCTCCACAGAGGTCCCACAGGGTCACAGCTTCCTCTCAGGCATCCACCTGCTCTGGTGTGGGTCTCCTCCAGGGGCTGCAGGTGGATCTCTGCATCCCTGTGGATGTCCATGGGCTGCAGGGACACAGGTGCTTTACCATGGTCTGCACCAGGGGCTGCAGGGGATCTCAGCTCTGGCATCAGGAACACCTCCCCCACGCTCCTTTCTCCACTGACCTTGGTGTCTGCAGAGCTGTTCCTCTCACGTTATCACCCCACTTTTCTCTGGCCACAATTACAACTGGGCAAAAACATTATTTTTTTCTTCTTCTTCTCTTCTTAAATATGTATCACAAAGGTGTTAGCACCATTTCTAATTGGCCCAGCCTTACCCAGGGCCCAGGAACTGGCTCTGCTGGACACGGAGGAAGCTGTCAACAGCTTCGTGCAGAAGCCACACCTGTAGCACCCCCACTACCAAAACTCTGCCATGCAAACCCAGTGACTTTCATAGCACAGTGGCAGCTGTCAAAAAAAGAATACTGACCATCTTTTGCAAAGCAAGAAAACAGGTTTCCCATTTAATACACACATATAAAGGCAAACACTTTTTTACAGTATGTTCTCACTATTAGATCTGTTAAAAAGAAACTGCTTTTGGTTCAATTTCATTATCTTTCTTCTAGTCAATCTATAATGTGGAAAAACACTTGGCCATGCCAAGTGTCCCTTTATTAGCTTATGTTCAATACAATACTCATCAAAAGCAGATTAACCACCTCTTGACAGTTTATAAAAAATCTGAAACTAGATTACAATCTACCAGATCACACAACATATTGAAGATGTGGGGATGTACAATATGTATCTGCAAAGAACAGGACGGACGGGCAGAGGGTGAAAAGGTCTCATTTGTAGTTATTCACAGCTGGTTTATGCACCATCTTGTGTACTCGTACAAACAGTATTATATTCCCTTTTTTTTGAAAACATATACTTTTTACAGGCATCCTGAGAACTGCAGCAGCCACCTTCTCTTTTAGGCACAGTAACTAAAAGCATTAATCTGCTTTTCTTTAATATTTTTTCTTCAGCACTTGTGGTATAAATTTATATGAATTGTGAATAAAGTTGTTTTAGAGTTTATGACTAATTTTAGGATATTGCTCGGAAAAGTGAGAAGGAAGAAAATAGATTCTGAGGATTAGGGTGTGAAAACCGTACATTTGAATATCTCTGAGAGCCTTCCTAAGTGAAATGTTTCCATTCTTTGAGATTTGCTTTTTGAAAAAATAATGTTTTAAAATTATTATTTTTGTACCTTAATATTTTTCTTCCTACATGGATAAGCAAGGATTGCATTAGTAACCCTCAGACCACTTTAGAAACTACATAAGTTTTACTTTCTGCTATTTTTCAATCCTGAATTTCCTATTATTTTCAAGTATTGAATTTTCTCCAGTCTTTAAATCCACAATCTCTTTCTTCTTAGCTGTTTCTCAACTTCAGCAGTTCAGAAAGTATTCTTAAATGTGCAAGACCAAAAGTAGTCAATTTATTTTTAGAAGTTTTTTTACCAAATAAACAGTCTAATAAAATAGAAATATTTATGTCTGCCAACACAAAAACTAGGTCTATTCTAACAATAAAGAGTACACCCCTTTTGGCACCTGAACTCAGTCTTAAATTTTTTTCTAACGCACTTTACTGAAAGTTAATGAAGTCATTCTGTGTCAGTCATGTTCAGACATGAAAGTGATTCAAAACACAACATTTGCAACTTTCAGTTTAGGTTTCACAGGGCAATAAATGAGTTTGCTAATATAGAACAATTGTTCAACTTGCCTGATTACCTGAGGAGAGGGATGATTCCCAAATGGACTCCTATGTCAGACATTAAACTGGCAGCTGGTTAGCATTACCAAAATGAATAATGAAGTAGCACTGACATCTGGGCGGGTTCTAGGCAGGCACTGATGTATCAAGATAATTTCTTCGTTTTAAAGAGTGATCCTTTCAGTGTCACTGATATGATAAAATGCATCTTCACTTAAGCTGTGAAGTATGTTATGGAAACATAGAATTACAGTAACTGCTAAAAAGATTTAAGGGAACTGAATCATAAATAAAATTTCCTCTTTCCATGTCCAAGCCAAGTATTGGCATGATGAGATAATGCAGTAAACATCCCAATAAAATGACAAAGTCAAGTTTAACCCCTCTAAGTGCTTTGAGCTTATGACACAGCTGATAAAATCTTCCACATGCAAAGTAACTTTTGGTGTGATGATTTGTCAAGACTATATAATTGATTTTCAAGGAGCAAATGCATTGCTTTATAGATTTCCAGTAAGATATATGAGAGTTTTCAATTTGGTTCAGTGACACAGAGAGGAAATTATAGAATGTGACCTCACATAAGAATATTTTTCTGTGTTTTGCAGTAACAGCTTAGAAACACACTGACATAATGGATTTCTTGTCTATTATTGTCAAAAGCATCAGTACATTATCTTTGCATACATTTGAAACAGCATTTGATGAGTTAAAAAGAAGTCCAAACCAGTTGTGTGAACTAGTTCCCAAAAGCTTGTTCTGCATTACTACAAGCATTATTTGAGGTTTACGCAGGGGAATGTATCTGGGTGTTTACGAATAGAATTAATGGCAGCAAACTATTTTCTTCTTGCTGCTAAAATACAGACGTGTGTGTGTACTACAATTTTATATATATACATATACACATTGTGTATATATAGGTGTAATTACCGCTTAACACTTTGAAAGGTTTTGATGTATGTCTAAATTCAAAATTAATCAGCTATCTGGAAATCACTCAGAAAAAGAGGACTCCACAATTTTCATGGAGGCAGATTGACATCTTTACTCCTAGTGTCTGAGAAAAAGTGAACCAGTTCCTCACTTTTCATACTGCTATGTCATCCAGGTATACAAGGATGCTGTCCCGAAAACCATTTCCACAGCAAGCCAATAACTGTAATACAAATTGGAAAATTTTTGTAGAACTCTGTTTGGGAACAAGTGGAAGGGTTGCAGTTTCTTTTTAACAATTTTAATTATCAGACTAGTTCAAGCAGTTTCAGGGAAATCCCTGAGGGAAAGTAAACACATCTTAAACTTACTCTAAGTTTCTATTCTGAATGGTCTCCATGCAAAACAAAGTCAGCCATGAACAACAACTGCATGAGAAATCAGCTATTCAAAATTAGTTTCACAGTCTTAAGAGGAAGGGACTAAACCAGCTGCTGATTAAGTTTTATAATTATTCAGTTATAATTTTTATAATTATACCTCGCTCATCACTTTGCAGAAGCTAGAACAGTGGTAGGTTTTGTATGTCTTGAGAGTTGCTTGGCTGGGAAAAAGCAATTACTGTGCAGATTCTATTGACATTGAAGGCTCTTAGATCTGCATATGAAGACATATAAAAAGTCTTTTGCATATGTAATGGATTTTAAAGTTACATGAGCTTTTTATATCTTTCATTATTTATTCTTTAACATCACACATATAATTCAATTATAAGTGAATTTTTATCATAAAACCAAAATGTTCTTCATTTTGCCAGCACATCTATCAGATTTATAAGCTAAGATATACAAAGTAGGCATTAAATGAATGCATTTTTTGACACATTTTTCATTAATCAGCTTAATCAGTAATTGCAGATTTCATTAATTGTCAGCTTGCTGTTCTTTACCTCTTAGTGGCTGTTGTTGTATAGGGGATGATTTACAATAACAAACTATCAAGTTAAAAACTTCATAACTCCACTTCTTAGATTGACAGACATAGCTGTGCTAGTCTTTTTAAACTTAAGACCAGTGAGAAATAAATTCTGTTTTATCCTATTCAGCCAAAACAACAAAGAAGTGGGGGGTTTTCCTAGAGACTAGATGTAAAAGTCCCGAGATGACAAACACAAAAGCCTAGATATCAAACAGGTTGAAAATGCTGATGTTCAACACCTGCACTGTGTGAGGGCCAAGAAGTAAGCTAAAGCCTTTGCTAGCTAACACACCTGCTTGATAGTTTTTAACCCTTTCCTCTTCATTCTTAAATGCCTTGTTTAAAATAGGAGAGAATTGTAATAGAATGATGCAATCAAAGAGATTGCACAGTTTTGAAATAGAAACTACATTCTGCCTTCTTGTCAAAATAGATCAAATTACTATTTTATGTGTATTGAAGAGCCATCTAGCCTAACAGATTTTTAGTAATACTGGAAAGGATTATTTATGGCTACAAACTTACAGAAAAAAAATTACACAGGCTGTGTGGAACTGTTTTCTGTGTCTAGCAAATGTTTGCATAATCAGATGGTTATATCTGACCAGGCATATGCTGTAAAAAACCATGAGTGGTCTAATCATTCTCCCTGCTTTTCAGAGGCTGCAATGATATGATTAAAGACCATCCAGCCAAAGCTAAGACCAGGTATCTCCTGGGTCTTCTTTGGCAGTCCGTAAGCTCTGAGTGTACAAGCTGAAGTGCAGAGGGCTTATGCATAATGTCACAAAGGAGTGAACAAGGGCCCGTGTCACAGCAGTTGTTACATTCCAATATTCCCTAGTCCTTCAAAAAGAAGAATATTTGACAGTTTTTCTCCTGTTGTAATTAATACTAAAAATTAGGTTCATGTTATTAGGCCCTCGGTCACCTTTAACATAATCCACACAGGTTAATTGACATTTTCAGTAGAAGCAGCTTGCCCGTCTGTGAAAACTTGTGCAGCAAGTGCGACTAATACGTCATTTTAAGTTGATGTCACTTTCTGCTTCCTTCACTATTCCATGTAGAAAACACCTTCTAGTGTCTTCCGTTACTGTTTGGAAAGTTCCAAATGAATTCAAAACCTATCACTGTATACTGGAATAACATGAGATATTTCATATGGGAGATAGCTCCACTTCTTACAGCAGTAAGCAGGGTTGAGGCGGAAAGGGTGGACTCAACTAAGTACAACTATAGCTGTGCAAACTATGCATTTCCCCACATCTAAATTAGACTAAAGAATGATCACGCCAACGAAGCAGCAGCAGGAGCTGTGATTTTGTTGGAAGCATTAGTAGAAATTCTTCATGTTTAAAAATAGGAGATCCCATCTACTACCCAGAACTCTACTTGGTCTGAATGTGAAGCTTATTTGTATTTTTTTCATTTTTGCCTCCATGTAAAAAAAATCATTTACAGAACCACTCAGTGAGAGCTCTTCAACTCTTATTGATTCATATGACACTTCAATTAGATGAAGAGCTGGCTATCATTTAAGGTAGCATAATTTTCAAATCCAAACTCCAGACGGGAATAAATTAAGAAATTAATACCCTGACGATGAATTTTCCTCACTTCATATGGGTCAGGAAGCAATTCACAGAAAGTCCTAAATACACAGGATTTCTCAATAGCAATTTGAGAAAGGCTGACTGTTCCATAAAAGAAGCCACTTGAATGAAGAGCAGAGGAGGATGGTCTCTAAATAGGACTTTAAGAGTGTTCAAAAGTGATGAGGAATCTGAGGCTGAACACCCATGTAGTTGTTATCATGTGATCTACATTTGTATATTCTTGTGCTAGATACAGTAAAACAGCCAACTTCAACTTCGTGTCTTTTCTCCATAAAATCACAGTCTGCACAATACTGGGCATATGGAAAAGGGTCCCCTTAGGGAGCTACAATACAAGATCTTACTCCTTTGAAAGGGTAGCAGAGCAAAACCATCTGCTTATAAGACCTGTCACTGTGATCGAGGAACTAAGTGTTCAGAGTTAAAACCCACCAAAAGGCAACTCCAGAGCATGGAGTCTGACACTCTCAGACACAAAGCAGGAGTCCTAGTTAGAGTCCCCCTCGAAAGAGATGAGTTTACCAGGGCACTAGAATCCATTATCAAGCAAAACATGGACAAATATGGTGTTTAAGGAATCTGACAGACTGCTATTAAGATGGTGAGTTTGCCCCTCCTTTCTTCCTGAGCGTATTTGGTATTTATAGAAACTCCTGAAATATTTTCAACAGTGATATAGCAAAAAGTGTTTTTCATGCTCGAACATCTCAGAGGCAAGGACACTAAGCATTTTAATATTTATTACTTCACCAAAGATATTTTGTTGTGCTTCACAAGAATATTCATTTCTCCCTTGCTAAACAAAATTATATCCAAAAGTTGACAATATCTGTGTGGAAACAAAGAAAAGGCACCTCAAAATTTCTTTTGACTTGCCACCTCCTTTAGCCCATCCTTTTAACCTCCATTTGAACTTTGGCAGTAGTTAAATTGTAGACTGATGCTTTAAATAGAGCTTAAAAGTGCTGGCAGTGTTGGAATAAAGGTTTGAACACACTAATAGGTTTTAGTGTCTAAAACTTTTGATAATCTGGCCCTGAGTGTCATGGGTCTCTCCGAGTAGATTCCATCTGTCCCATAAACTTATGTATTGAAACGCAATGCAGCCCTTTGATCTTCCTTGTGTGAAGATCCTCATGTTCCATAAAATCAACAAGACGGTCTCATTCACTGAAAAGCCAGATCTCAGACTTGGTGATTGGTGAGACTATACTACTTGCTAGTGTATGTGCCTCTTCCCCTTTTGTTTATGTCAAGTTTCAGCTGCAGGATGACCTCACAAACACTGTTGAAGTATCAACTGTCTTTATTATTATGACATAGTCATGTTACCATAACATATTATGCTATATGGCCGTATTATGACCTGGCCATGTTAGCATAATATCAACTGGGACTGTAAAATAAATACTGACAGTTCCACTCCGCAGTAAAACACACCATAGTGAATTAATAGACACATCAGCAATGTTGTTTATTTGTCTATAGTGTTTTGATATCTCTAGGTGTTCTTCTGTGGAGTTAGTTAAACAAACGCGGCACCTAACAAGGTTGCTTCCAATTAGCATTGCCATAGTTGGAAGTGGAGCGAGCAAAGGATTATTTTTAACTGAGTTCATAATTAGAAGTTAGACTGAGACTGAAAGCCCACTTGCTGTAAGTCCACAGCACAGTGCAGAGAGGACTCGTGTCCAGTCTTTCCAGGCTAAGACACTCAGCCCTCCACCCAGAGCTGCCACCAAGCTACTTAGGAGTTTTCTAAGACCCCCAGAATTGCCACTACAGGGGAAATCCAAACAGGGCTGGATCCCAGCTGGCCTCCAACAGTCCCAGAAGATAGAGCACTATAAACCCTCAGGGGTTTCCCTTATCCTGATTCAGCATCCACATAGCAGTGCTGCTGTGTTTGAGTAATTTTATGCAGATAGATGTAAGGCAGGATTTTCCCTTAGTGACTTTTCAAGTTCATTCAAGAACTACACTGCACATCTGCAAAGACAGCCCAGGTGACTCTACTCCCTATATCTTCATCCCCAAAATTCATTTAGGACCTTATGTGAACTAGTTGGTAAAAACAACCTGTGGCACTGTAAATACTGTGTTTAGGATTATATATCACCCAGAAAATAAATCTACTATGACATGTGAAATGAAGTTCACTTAATTTCAGGTTTTTACTTCCTATCTTCAGAGAAAACCTTACTCATTCTATTTATTTAGTTCACAGTTTTATTTAAATATCATCTGTATGATGAGGATTTTTTTCCAGCTGCTTGCCATATAATCCTCTAGTTCTATTTTTAAAATAATATAACAGTTATTAATATCAATTATTAACATTAATAACCATTGTTGCTTTTGTTTTATTAATAAAACTGATTGATAAGGGTCCTATTCTCTTATTATTATAGATGCTATTAATAATGAAGTTGTATCCTGTATTATTCCTCTGAAAACAGGTGACAAAACCATGAAATCCTTTCATGTCATTTACAGTTGTTTCATTAGATGGCAGTGTTACATTCAAAACAAGTGTTTTATTCTTTTATACATATGTTTTTTATATTCACGAAGAAAAGCAGTTGATCTTATGTTACATGGTAAACTGTACTTGTATGTATACATTTTGGAATGCTCAAATCTTACATCTGGATTTGTATCTTAAAATTATCTTTGTAATTTAAAGTGTATCTTAAAATTAAATGCTAAGTGTTGATAACTGAATCAAGACATTATTCTTCTTGCCAAAAAGTTACACCTTTAATAAATAAAATATTATTTACTGTCATCTTTAACTCCTGGGATCTTTTCAAGAAATCTGTGTTTCAGAAATCAGTGTAACCAGAGGAATTATGATTTTAAACAACCTTTATATTTTCTTGATCCTTAGGACAGCTAAGAATCAAGTCAGCTCAAAACAAAAGTTTGAAACTGCTTTGGCAAGTTGCCGTAAATAGCCTTTACAATGCCAAGAATGATGAGTTATTCCTCTTGTATCACAGACATCTATGCTGCCCCTTTACTACACTACAATCTGAATCCATAGAGTAAAGACTTGCTATCTTACTTTTCAGAAAATCTTATTTTTCTTGAACTGAAAGCATATCTGAGAATTTCTTTTCTTTCCTAATTTCTTTACAGTCCCTTCCTCCCTTGATATATCTATCAAGGAGGAAGAAGGAGTATTAAAATAGAAAAAAAAAATTCTGTGTTAAGGGACACTAAATCTAAGAAAGACAACAACAAAATATTTGGTATGATCGATAGTGAAGTAAAGCAAGAAGCTGGAAAATGAAAGAATTGTACTGGGCAAATGTCGTTATATGCTTGTCCTGGTCCCATCTTCTGTCCTTCACATCTAGCATTGGACATTAGGTAGGATATTGAGATTGACGGACAGACCCTCTCATTCAATTCTGGTAGCATTGTTCATAGGGAAAACTTCTAACAAAAATTATTCATGCTATATGTGTGCTTCTCTTCAGGATATAGATTGTTCTCAAATGCCCCATGCTGCAGATGCTGCCTTTTCTCTCTTTTTTTTTTTTCAGTCTGGAAATAAATTCTACTACCAAAACATACAAATTCAATTTCCACCTACAAAGTCTGTTCAGCATTTTAGTCACTCCATCCAAGAAGATCTATACTTTTATATTTTCTGTCAATAGGGTTTCAGTCTTAGCTGGAGGAAAATGGTAGTAAAGAACTACCCTAGTTCTTCTTCAGCATTTCTTTATCATCAGTTGTTCTGATAGCAGCAGCACTTTTACTGGGAAAAAATAATTTCCAGTTTCAAAATGGGGTTTATCTCTCTCTCACTCTCTTTGCAGTATACATCATACCAATATGGTTACCGATGTACTTTTCCTTTTCATTGTACTTTTCAAGGTTACAGGACTAATACTGCAGGTGCCTGATAAGAGAAAACACCCTCCTTACTCTTGTACTGTCCTTCCATGTACAGAAGTCTCAGGCAGTGTGCTAAAGCAGACTGCCTTTGTCTCACAATATTCCTTGAGGGATTTCTATTTTTCAAATAATGTCTGATGTGACAAGCATTTTAAGAATCTCTGGTTCTTTAGAATTCCATCTACTCCTCTGGAAAGGCATGCTATCAAAATGCCATGTCCTTTACTGGCATTTACCCTGAAGGCTGGGAAAGCATTTCCGTGAAAGGTGAAGTTCTGACTAGTACAGAATTACAGCAGATGTGTTACAAAGCCCCACCTCAGGCTACTTGTTATTTTTGCACCCTATCTGAGCTGATTGGTTTTTTCCATCTGTGTGAAATTAGCATGTTTTCCTTTTTTTTTTTTTAATTACTAGTGTTGTCCACCAGTATAAGCATATCACAGATTTGGCCACAAGTTTGTGTCTCTGATAGAAATATCCCTTTTGTGCCCTCTCTTGGTCTTTGCTGTATTTAAAATGGCATGATTTTTTGCCCACCACTTTTCTTCCCAATCTTCATCAAAAATATAGGATTCTCTTAATTTAATTTTCTGCTTCACTTTATTGGCAAGGTACTCAATTCCAGGAAATTAGAAAGCAGCAAATTGACATTATTATTGGCCCTTTGGGAGCAGTAAGACTACGCATAATGTGATGAGATGATGTAAGTGCACTAAAAATAGAAAAGAAGGACACATGTAAAGGAAGAAAATAATTTTCTTAGTAATTATAGTATATGAAAAAGATTTTTTTTTTCCAATCTTTTCCTGTTTATTCTGATCTACATGGCTAGGAACTCTACTTCTTCTACCATGACAGCTTTAATCCAGCAAGCAGAAATGTAACTTTTAAACTGAGGTCTTTAAAAAGATGAAAGCCGGGGTGACGACGATGGTGATGATGATGATGATGATGATTAAAGGAAATAGACATTGCAGATCATGTTTTATGAGTTTGCTATGATGCATCCTAGGTGGCTAAAGTTCCCAGTGAAGCTGAAGCTCTTGCTAATGGCTCTGCAGTGTGTGTCCTTTCATGCCTTCCTGGTGAAATAGCTTCCAACAAAATTTGTCTTCTCACTGGACACAATCAGATAACAACTCAGATTTGAAACACGATATTCACACATGCGTGCTTACTAATATACTCATGCTTCAAACTAAAATAATAATTTATGGAAACATATTTTTTTTAATATTAGAAAAAATTTAATGTGCTACAGAGCCATCAAAGAGATTTAGGAAAGTTTAAGGTTAAATTGTGGACTTGAAAAACTACAGAGATTAATAACTCTGATAGTTTGTTTTATCGATGAGTGAATGTGTCAGATCAGAACTGAATATATAGCCCAAAGTCTTTAGGTTTTTATATAATCAGACATTGATGACAAAAGAACTCCATTACTATAAAATTATAGTTTGATAGGCATTCCCCATCAGATAAACTTGTCTTCCCATACAGCTTGTAGAGTGTGAGAAAAACACCACTATATTTGCCAGTAATCGCCTTTTTCGTTATTTAGCTGGCAGATAAAATACAGGGCTATGAAAACCTGTACCACAGGAGGCCTTGGGTGCTGTAGCTCAGAGGATATGGAAAGTGAACATTCTACTGAACTCTCTTCAAAGAAAAAAATTCATCTGCCTTTTAAGGATAGATAGCCAATGAGATCTGCGTCAGACCAGACAGTTTCTGATCCTGCTTCCCAGCTATATAACCAAGGGCTAAACGCTCGGAAAGCAGTTTTATCTCCAGCTGCCTTTGCCTCCCCCCGCTGCACACACAGCTTTGCTGCCCTCACCCTCTCAGCACACGGCTTGTACTCAAGCACTCTGCGTGTCCCAGCCTTGCTCCTTCACCTGCCTCAGCTACAGTTCCTCGCACAGGAACAGCACTAGCACTGCAGGTAAAGGTAGCCACACGGGGTGAGGCATTTGGCATGTCTTGGGAGGCAAGGCAATGCCTTCTTTTGGAGTAGGAAGATGTAAAAGCAGGGGGCCAGCTGCTCAAAATCCAGAGCTGCCTCTGACAGTGAACACTAAACGATATGAGCAAGAGGAGAATAACCTTCATCGGAAAAGTCCAGGTCTCTCCAATGAAACGGGAGATGCCGGTTGAACAAGGAATTAATGCCATAGTTTCTGAAACTATGTAAAATGCGTAATTAGGAAGACGTGATTTGCTCATGAAGGTGAATGTGCTTATGAAGAGAAACAGGAGGTTATGTATACAGAATAAAAATTAATGACTGACAGATCAACCTTTGGGAGGGATTCAGCTGCTTGGAGAGCATAGTTTCCGCAAATAGTAGGGACATGGGAATGGTTCACAAGATGTTAACCTCATCCTGTCATTCTTAGTGCTTCAAAACACAATTTCTGTCCTAGGGAAAAAAAAGCAGAAATGTGCAACTATGATTTGATTAGATGAGTATTCCCACATATTTCCAACAGACTTAAAATAGATATAAAACTGTATATATCTACTTTCTAATAGCATGAAAATATAAATCTTATACCTCATAAGTCAGTAGCAAAATACATTAATTTTAATATCATTAAACAGTTATGAATTTTGTATTGAAAAGTAGAACATCAGCCAGTTTCCTTCACCTTTTTCCAGCCATGTGAAGGAAAACCTGAACAAAAAAAATGAAGTTCAAATAAGCCCAAAGACTAAAAATACATTTCTTTTGATTATTTTTACCTTACTATCAGATTTCTTCTGCTGATTTGAATAACTCACCTAGGAGAAACAATGTATAAAAGTCTGTCTTCAGATCTCTGATAGGAAATCCCCACTACAGCAATAAATATTGTATCTGTGGCAGGCAATTGGCAAGCTACCTTAATCATGATAGTCCCTGGCTGACAATCACACAAAAGTGAGACCAGAAAGTATATCTTAAATGTTTCAGCACTTGGATTTTCCTAACTACTCCTTTCAAGTTCTTTATGAACAACTTGTATATAGATCAAAACATGCTAATTTCATCATCACTGGCCAGCATCATAAAAGAATCATACAAAAACATACGGGCACACTCACCAAATTTTTAAGGAACCAAATCTTTCATAGAGCTATTGAAGTTTCTTCATTAGATGAAAGCGTTTTGCTGTTTTGAAACAATAGTAGCTTTTTTTTAATACGAAAACATATGAGAGTGCTGTGTGTCGTTCTTCGTCCGTCATCTTTTCATTTGAAACACTGTCAAGGGGCTGCCTAACTATGCAAAGGTAGCAAGGGCTACTACACTGCACAGCCAAGAAAGGTTTGGGGTTTGATCCTGAATGCACTAGTAGCCCAAGGCAGCAAGGAAAAATGTCAAAAATACATACACAATACCTGGAGATGGGATGCACCCTATTTTTGCTCACTTGAGACAGTCTTTGAAAAAGCATTGCTGAGCAGCAAGAGATCTCACGGATAGGAAATGCATCCTAAAGAGTGACCTAAAGAAGTTGAGAGCAGATAGAACAGATTAAGGCAAACACTGCTAATAACCTAGAATTAAATAACTTGAGCTTTTCAAGGTGTATATGCCATGAAGAACTACATTAATGTCTACATATTCCTTATTGCAGCTGTTTGCCCAGCACCATCACAGAACGGAGAACACTTTACATAGCTAAGATTAGCAGACACATTCCTAGATAAAAGAATTTACCTCCTCATTACAGTCAACATGAGAAGTTAACTGAGGTTACAAGCCACAAAACCACAACCACTATACGAATGTGGGTCTCTTGGGCACAATTTTTTGTAATAAATCAAATGTAATGTGCTGTTTGCAATTGTACTTGAATATATCCATCAGAAATGTCTAGTCAGATGAGAACTTCATACTGTATGAGACAACTTCATACTGCACCTTACAGTGTTCAGCATTCGCAAGCACAAAACTCACCTCAGGAGACTTTATGATTTTGGAAAAGATACCCATAAAAGAAAAATTGTGAGTGACTAGGTACTATGCCACACAGAGTTCAGTGTTTGCAGTTCCTACTTTATACATAAAGATAATATCATAGAATTAAGAGCATTTGCCAACCATTTGGTGACATTAAATACTGGATTCTAGATCACTGAGGAAAGTTTAGACAAAGCATACTTCTCACAGCAAAATTCTACCATTTGTTTGTAAGAAGAAGTATAAGACTACAGCAAGAGTAGAGATTCCTTTGGATTAAACGTAAAGAGATAAATAAGAAAAAACCCAGATATCCAGATCACTACACTAAATCACAGAGGGTAAGAACCTACCCATCTTGAGACCCATGTTGATGTCTATTGCACTTTATAGCCACTGGCATTAGAGATGGAAGGAAGATCTTACAGGAATAATAAAGAAACAAACACGTCCCCCACTCCATCAGTCACTGAGACTGTCATTGCCAGGAACAACGGAAACACTTGTAACTAATTTGAAAAGTATAGTTCATAAATATGCACTAGAGTAGATATATATATATATACTTAAAAGTTTACATTTGGGGGTCAAATGTGGCTTAACTAATGTGATTTAAATGGGTTCTATTTGTAAATCAAGTAACACTCCTGACTTGAAGATACCCATGAAAGCAATACATGGTTTGTGATATTTTAAGTGAGAATAAAACATGATTCAATTTTGCTGTAATTAGACAAAATATATAAACCAGGACCTTACCACAGGAAGAGTTTTACTAAGCTCCCTGTCAAAAGACTGCCTTTCCAAAACTTTTACTCCTTTCCCCATTAATTGCATTTACAAGAGACTTGCTATAATAAGAGAACAACAGCAATAGCATTTTTGAATATGTTCAAAATACAGAGAGCTACTGTCACCACTGCTTTAATTCTCTATTTTCTCTTTTTCCTGCACTTCCAGAATGGTTCTAGTGACTGATCATGTTGCAGATTAAACAGCTATTTTGGCAAGCTGCCAACCAATTTCTGTTTGAAACTTAATCTCTCTCCAACCGGCAATAGAAGTAACTGTTTGACCTCTTCCCTGTTTGGATACTTTTTTTTTCCCTATTTGTGCACAACTTATTGATAAAGATGTCACGGTTAAGTATGCCCCACCTGAGGAGCTTTTTCAACTTTCTGGTTTTCTGCCCATGAATCTCTGAATGTTAAGAAATCATAAAGGATTGTTAAAACTTACGCAAAGCTTTGTATCAAAAACTGAGTTAAAACTAAGCTTATGATGGAAAACGTGAAGACATGGACAGGACCAAACTGCTCCATGCAAACACAAATGGCTCAGACCAATGAAAGGACTGTGTGCCTTACAGACTGTCCACTTTTTCTGATTATATCAGCTTGTCTATTAAAAAATGCCCATTTCCAGAGAAACTTCTGTTCTCCTATATCTGATAACTGTTATGGTTGAAAAACTTCCACAGAAGACTGTTAAGAATTCCACTTTCTGCATTCTGATCAAGTGCACAAAGATTAATGAAAGTAACAATTTCACTTCAAATATGCTCAGAAGTCAAGGTTCCTCTGAGATTTCAGAAAATCTTTTGCATGTTCAGTATGTTATTTCAGACACAACTTGAAAAACAGAGCAGCAAAACCCAAAATACCTGAAGAAATACAGAACTGGCATGGAGCACTCAGTTTTGAGCCAGCTCTGAGATCAAAGGGCCAAATTTTAGAGCTACTAGGAGAATCCATGGGAAGCAGAAAGTGGAGCTGCAACTGCTACACAAACTGAATTAACTGTCTTGAATGGTTCTTCTTCCTTGAGAAAAAATAAATGAGGAAAGGCAGAAATAGGGCAGTCAATCACACAGGAATTTATTTCAACATGTGGCATTTTCTCTGCCTTCAGAGATTTCCTCTGAACCTTGAACATTGTCACCTCCTTCAGATTACTCCCTTCATAGTATTAGAGCAGCCCACACCTTTCAGATCTATACAGTTATGAAAATATAATGAGAGTTAAACTACATCATTTATTCTACTGGTTAAACAGCACAAACCTCTGTCTCTCTGTCCTGTTGGGCTTTTTGCAGTGGGAGTGCAAACCACACACAAAAAAAACCCCAACATCTGACAGCTAAAGCTATTAATTTAATAACTTATAAAAAATTGCTCTTTTGAGGTGTTACTTTTGTATCCATCATTCTCAAACTAGAAAAACATTAACTGCATCTGAAGATCATGATGGACAGGATGTAACAGAGAGCAAATAAATGCTGCAAGAAAAATGAAATAAGGAACCTCGATGTATTTCTTCAATGGCAATACACTAGAACTAAAAAGAAGGCTGTGACAGCTTTTCAGTGCTTTGGAGGTTTTGTACAATCATTCATCACCACTGTACCTGCTCCATTACATTTTTTTCAAGGTTTACTTGCATATATCTAAAATGGAAATGGGGCAAGCACATAGCGCTCTTCTTCTCCTTCACTTAGATGTTGGGTATGTGTTTGGATCCAGAAGTTTCAGATGATTATTCAATATTTAGAGATATCCTCAGTTACTGTTATTGACTGTATCGTATCTGTGAAAAAAAGATGCACAATGATAATAGCAGGATTGGTTACAGCCCTTGACATCTTTAATGCATTTTTGAAAACGAGTACTAAACTGGTAATCCAAACAGAGAGAATTCTCCCTGCTATGGTTTAAACAGAGTGTGTTTGCCAGAAATGCATGAGAATTATATCCTAAGCAGCAGCCACTTCTTTTTTACACAATTTATATGGAATAAACTACTTTTTAAGATGCAGAGGAAAAAATTTTTCTATTTAAAGCATGTATTTTCGTCTTCAGCTATTGATCTATTACTAATGGGACTCAGTGTCACTCACAAAATCACTATTTTATGGTAAACTGGAATGCATAACAATGTTATTTTACTACGATTTTTTGCAGTGCACTGTAGATCTTCCAGTCTCCATTTTGCAGAAAATTTAAATGAAACCTTTTATCTCAGTAAGTTACGTATTGGCAGCCACAAAGTGCTGAAACACGCTTTTGTGTATCTGCATTTCATTTCTGTTTGGCAGAAAGTAAAATGGTTTTGTCCACAGTCCATCAGCAACCTATGCTCATCCACTTCTCACTATACTTTGGAAGAAGTTCTGGTGCAGCAAAGGTTGTAGCAAGTGTGCTGTATACTGGGAAATGCTTTTCATTGGTACCTTGATTTTATATAAATGATGCATGTGCAGTACTTGAACCATATATGACTGTGTAAAACTGAATGTAGATGAGTTATCTAGAGCTGGAGCCCACGGGGAGCATTGGCATCTGAAACATGAGACCACCTCTGGTGCCCTCTCCTGAACTGCCTTCCCTGCAGTTTTCCTGGGGCAGCCTTGTCCATGCAGGTGGCAATCATGTGACAGCAAGCTTCAGCAGGTTTAGGTCTAAATTATAAATCTGTCATTAATCCTTTGTATTCTTGCAGAGCACACTTCCCATCAGTTACTATTCAGATGAGTTTGTGCTTCATAACTGACAGTTCTGAATTAAATCAGTATGATCTACCTGTTTTATGGCTGTAACTAGCACAGAGACACAGCTCATCTTAGTTCTGACAGTTTTCACAGAACATCTTATGCTGAAAATATCGCCTAAATGAGGAATTAAGGTAAGAAAGTTGTCTTCTTAGGCTTCTCTGTACTCAGTGGGGAAACAACCGTTGCTCACAGAAGGTTTTCATTCAGCAATATCTGAAACTTTGTACTCTGAACTTGTTTCCCCTTAACCATACTGATAGGGAATATAATTAAAACATCTTATATAGTGATGAGAATACCACATGAAAATTTTACAGAGAATAGCTATTTGTGTGTTAGTAAAGATAGTAGGAATCCTTTGGCCAAAAACCATCAAGCATGTCGTGATTTGAATCAAGATTTCAAGAGTTAATATTACTTTTTCTTTCAAGGTAACTGCAATACACTCTTCACAATTGTTGCAGGTTTGAAATGTTGCACATAGTGTGCTAAGAGACTCTCAGTTTAAAAATTACAGTAAACCAAAGAAATTGAAGTAACTTTTAATTCCCTTTTTATATGTGCATTTGAACTTAATACAATCTTTAAGGCACTTTCATAAGTAAAAAAAATTTAAACATTCTTTTCCAAATAAGGACAGTTACAAGACAATGGTATGCACACAAAATATAAACTTATCTGTAACTGATAAACAATGAAACACGAATGTTCAGGTTTTGGTTGCATTGCAAGGTAATGTCATATCTGTTATCATGACATTACTCAGAGTAAGTATTGGCACTGTAAATAATTTCTCGTTGGGGTTAGGAACTTGTATTCTCTTCATATCCCAGTAAAAAATAAACTCTTTAATAAATAAATATATAAAATAAATATATGCTATCTGGAGATGTATAAATAGGTCCATCCTGAAGAAAAGTTCCAGCTTTGACTACGATGTATTGACATCTAATGTCCATCACTAAAGTGGAGCCAGTAAAACTTCACACACAGTTCTCAGGATTTATTACTATTTTACAGTCCATTTCTTGCTATTTCTTCCAGCCATTGTCTCATCCATATGATGTAGATGGTTCCTTGCTAATCTACAGGCAACAGGTAATCCAGACAGAATTGCTAAGAGTTTGTTATGTTTTAAGAAGTCCCACTTCCCTCTGGTAACTGGCTACCAAACCATTCAGCAAGTCTTGAGGAGGCTGGTCCATGCTCAGCTTTAGGGCTTTGTCTCCTAAACCCAACAGTTAGAAAACAGAGGCTTGCCTTTCACCAAGTAGGTTCTTCACATCCAGCATCCTAGACCTCTGCAGGTTCCTCACGCTGGCATTGCCATGAAAGCATGGGCAACAGCTCCAGTTTGTTTTTTTGCCAAAGTTGCCTCTTTCCTCAGCTGTATCCTAACACATCTTTGTACAGTTCCGGAACTCTTTCAGGATCCACAGGCCGGGGCAAGAAATGTGTGAATTTCTGGTGTCTTTTGGATCTTGCCCCATCTCTGGGAGTACCGTCTTTGTTAAGTGCTACAAAGTACCTCCGCCCCGAATCTCCATGTTTGTACACATTAGATGAGTAAGTGTTGTACCAGTTTTCCTCAAATTGTTCCCTGAAGATGCACTCAGAAGTTAGTTTCTCCTACAGACGGAAAGAGAACAGAAAAATAAGTTAAGCTGTCACTAGATATTTGAAGACATGAAAAAATATTATTTAAATAAACGAAATGCTTTAGGCTTTGTGTAGTTTTACTGTTCATTTAAATGTCAACAAACCAAACCCAAGAAGAGTATGTAGACCTGACATACAGGAGTATATTCTGTAATTCTGACTTACAGGAATTATATTATGTAGAGTTCTGTCTTGGGGTATCTACTGTTCTAGAAATGAGAGTTGGTAGAGAGACTCTACCAACATCAGATGCAACATACCAGAGCAGGAAGGTATTTCCATATTTCTTTGTGGTGTGCATCACTTCTCACATTTTAAACTGGAATGACCACAACCAAAGGAAGCAGAGAAACAGAATATTTTTTCTCAAGATGTTTCAAAACTTGAAAGAAGAGTAGGACTGGTATTACCCTAATAGCATTGTAAAAACCAATTCTATTTCAGTGAAGTATCTAAGGCTATACTGTGTACTTCAAAAATACGCTACATATTTCAACAGCAAAAGATGTTAGTGTTTTGAAAGCTGAGATGAACTTCCTGAGGGGTTTGCATAGTGTTAGGAAGCAAATCAAAACCTAAAGATGTATGAGCTGATATGAAAGTGGTACTTACAGAGCCATAGAGTTCTCCTTTCTCATTCATTCCAAGGTAAAGGCCACTGTCCACGCCTCTAATACTGACCAGTCCCACTGCCACGCTGATGAATTCAAGGATACCTGGAAAAAAAATTGCTTTAATTAATTTTGTAACCATACAAAACATAGCATCCAAAAACTCAGTTGAAAACAATTAGAAAGTGTACGTACTATAGTAAATGTGGCCTAGTTTCTCTGAAATTTCAAATACCATGTGAAAATGCACACAACATTCACAGGAAAGCAGTCTGAGAAGCCTCGTCTAGGAACATGAATCCTACACCATTTAAGAAATTTTTTTAAATGTTAAATATGAAAGGCCTTTATTCAGCACTGAGGCTAAAGCCATCACTACTATGCTGTTGGAGTCTTTAGTGATTGTACACTATTTGCTAAACTGCCCACTCAAACATTGGAAGATAGTTTTGAATTACCTGAAAATATTCTTTACTACTTCTACAAAGTTATCTTAAAAAAACACATCCATTATTAGGTCATTTGAATGGAAATCAAAGTACAGATGGGAATTTTATATAACAGAATCTACCCAGAAAAAGAAAAGTATTTGCCAGACATCTTATCTAGCCCACACCTCTTGACACGACTTGCTGTCTTTAGTGTATGCTTTTTAAGTGCATGAAATATGCTGCTTTTCTTGCTACTGTTTGGATTATAACATTATTTATATTACATTTGCCCAAAAATGTAATATATATTAATAATGTATGTGAAAGATGAGGTACCATTTGAAGCCCAAATTTGGCAAAGCTAAGCCAAGGTACTTAACCAATTGATGTGCACAGATTACAGCACACACAAAACATGAAAGAAAGGGAACGTGTGAACTGGCTTTTTGGAAGTTGTTAACAATGTAAACAAAGCCTCAAAAAGAAGTGCCAGAATCATATCTAAGATATTGCTGTTCAGCAGCAAAACTACAAAACATTAAAAAAACCCTGAATCTAAGGTAAGTAGTTTTAAATAGTGCAACTGATTATGACTTTTTGTCTGCTTACTATTTATGATTTCAGGACAATTTTCACTCTCAGACAGATGGAGTCTCTGGACTATACAATAATTTAAAATGTTTTCAATTTTAATTGAGATTTGGCAGGTTTCTTAGCTGTATTAGCAAACAGCAAAGAAAATAAATCCTTTACAAAGAGTAAGCATTAAAAACTGTATTACACATAAATCATCCTAGTTTTCCTGTTCGTAAAGCACAGAGTCCCATAAAAGAGCTGGAGGTATTTTGTCTTTCTGATATCATTTTCAAAACCACCGTTTTCCAGAAGCATAATAAGCAGGTGATACAACCCACGAAGAAACCACATCAGACAAACCTGCCAAGAGTTGTGGTAGAATAAAGGTAGTACAATTATAAAACCCCAGTAAATGTTAGATCTACATCTAACTTGATTTTCCTCTTAAAGCAAAGATTTATTTCATGTTTACATGCTGTAGGAAATCTTCCTTCTGAGAAGAACTGTTCAACTACTGCTCTTCTACTTCTTAAAACATCCATGTGTTATAAAAGTAATTAAGAGCCATTCCAGCAGATTGTTTTGACTATGGGGAGGATGATAGGAAGCCCTTTAATCACCTTTTTATGACTGCTAAATCAATACACCCCAAAACTCACATGTAGCTGACAACAGCAGGTTTGTTTGGATGTCCAGCTTCTACAGCTACTATTTAGGATTTACTCTCATATCACAGGAAACATTTACATTTTGGGGTTGTCTTCTCTTTTGGGTTTATTGACAGAGAAAGCTGGCTGTGAAGCATTTTAAGCGTTTGATCAAAGAGGCATTTTAGGCTCCTCTGCTTCAGCTTTATGTCTTGCAAAGTAAAGCAGTCTAATGCAGCCTAAGGATCAGCATGCCCAAATCTGGAACCCTTAATGTTTTGCAGAGACTCGAGAAGCTCTGATACCAATAGTGAATACAAAAAGGATCAGTCTGACTCTCGACCATTCCCACTAAACCTATGGGTGTACGCATGTGCTTCTAGACCCACAGGACAGACTGAGCAATGCCTATCTCCTGACTCACCTGGCATGCACAGCCCTCCCTCACTACCCTGCCCTGGTGCAGACCCCATGGTCTAAGGCCAGAGGGTGAAGCCTTTCGGTTCTGAAGACTCATCCACCTGCGTCAGCATCACCAGCATCCCACCTCCCTCCCAAGAGCACGACTGCTCCCGCCCAGGTACACAGAGAGGCGCTTACACACACACACCCCCACACCCGCACAGGCGTGTGGGAGCGCACACACACGCACACACAGGGGCCGCGCCGCAGCCGCCTACCGAAGAGACTGTGGTCCTGGCGGGTGCCGCGCACGCTGCCGTCGGGCAGGATCTGCAGGTGGAAGCCGGTGCGGCAGTACAGCTGCCGCCGCCGCAGGATGCCCTGCAAATGCG
>VZTD01005783.1:0-39451 GCA_013397725.1 Rhagologus leucostigma | reverse complement strand
CCCGGGAAACGGCAGCCGCCGAGCCGGGCGGGGCCCGGGCGCTGCTCCCCATCCCCGTGGCGGCCGCTGCCAAGGAGACGGTGACGGTAGGTGTGTGTGCGCCTCTTCGCAGGGAACCGGCTCTGCCGGGGGCGGCTCTCCGGGAGGGCGCTCCCCGGGCTGTGGCGCAGAGGTGACCCTGCGTGGAGGCAGCCCCGGGCCGGGAGGCGAGGCAGGGCCCCAGCACGAGCTGTCACCCATCGGGAGAGATGGGCTGTCAGCGGAGTGCGGCCGCGGGCACTGGCGCGCCTTGGCTGCGCCCCGCAGTGTGAACCCTGCGTTTCGCCTCTGGTGCTGTCTTAGTCGAATCTTTCTTTAATAGAAGACGCTGGTTTGCAAATGGAACAGCTCCTGGCAGCGCAGACCCTGAGTTTTGGTTTATACTTAGGACAGTTATCTTTCTAATGTAAAATTTCCTGTAGAGTGCAAGGTTTACACTGAACTTCGTAAGAAGGGACAGCATTGTGACAAATAACGGTTCAGTTGGACTAATTCAGCGAAAACACCAGTTGACTAACCAGGGGTAACAAGAAACAGTTGACATTAACCTGGAAAATTAAGTTTCCTGTGATAGGGATGAACTCCTGCTCCGCAGCATATGTGACATATGGTAATGATAGGGTTGGGGTTTTTTTCATTTAAAAATGTCGAGATCTGTGATTAGGCAGTTTGTCAGAGTGGCATCTGCTAAGACTGGAGATCAGTGGTGCAAATGGCCTGCTTTGTCTATACTGAGTTTATTTTATACTGTCTTTGAGAACAGGATCTACATTTTTGTAGAGGAGGCCTTGTGCTTAAGTATGAATGTTGTTTGCCCTTTTGCCCTGCATCGTTAGCTCAAAGGCAGATTCTGTTGGCAGCGTCCTTTATGAAGGGAAGTTGAATCTGGTATTTTTGGTTATTCATGGTCTTGTGTCTAGAGTGTGTTACTGTGGCACAGACGACTGAAGACAAACTATTTCGGTTTTTCATAGTGTTTTGATTTGACTTTACATTTTTTTGATTTGACTTTACATTTTTTTGATAGAACTTTACATTCCTTTGCTTATCCAGTCTTAATTGTCAGTTTTCTTTAAAGGGAAGTATTGCTGCTGCACCTTGAAAAGTCAATTAATTTACTTGGATGTATGATTATGAATTTTCACACACATCACTATGAAAGCATTGAGGTTGAAAATTAAGAACTAAGTTTATATTTTAATTAATGTAAAACTAAGAAACATTATAAAATGTAATACCTATGTATACCTATTTTTTGAAGACAAACAGTGTCTTGAAGCCAAACACCTTGCTTCTGTGTGGAAAAGGGCTCTAATTATTTTGATTCTCTATTTGCATAGCAGAAAATTTGAAAGATTAACTTGAAATATGTCCATTCAGATTGTGTGGACTAAATCCAGACTAACATATGAGAATATTAGTTTTATGTTGCAGGTTTTTATTTTTTAATGATTGATCTAATTGATTTCAAATTGCATATCTGTGTGCTCAGGATTCCTGGAAAAAAATCCTTTCAATTGAAGCCCCCTAAAAATGAGGATCAAATAGCTGTGGAATTTTTGGTCTGAGGTAGTGGGTTCCTATGCTTTTTTTATTATTGACTCTTATCCTGCCGAATGGCTTGTGGGGAAAGACCATAGTTTGAAAGCAGATCTAGATGGGGAGCTACCAAGAGTAGTTTGACCATGAACTCTATCTGTTATCCATTTATAATTGCCCTCTAGACCTGTGATGAGCACCAACTCTTTCACTACAGATTTCTAAAACATTTCCAGAGATGGAAGAAAGGATGCAAATATTGTGTTTGAATTGTATTGAATGGTATTCATGGTGTTCTGCAATGGTATTGTATTGTAACATCCTTTGTTAGAAGGCTGAATTAGTGTTGCCTGACTGGCAGTAACTTTTTTAATTCCTAATTTTGAGTGCTGAGTTTTCAACTTTAATAGAGTCTAACAGTTTAAAAAGTCTGATAACTTTGAAAGTAGAAAATTCTGTCGTGAAAAGTCATAAAGATGTCAGTCTTACTAGGATCAAGGTTGGAGCTCTTGGATCTACTGCAGAGTGTGTTTAGAGTAATCATTGGAGAATGATAACCTGCAGCTTCTGTATAGATGAGTTTGATGGGACCGTGATGCATGTTTTGCTAGGATATTTTTACAGTTTTATCAGGTACTGACCAGCAAAGAAGGATGAGGCTCAAGTATCTTGGAATCCTCTCCAGCTGCTTTTGGATGTTCCTTTATTCCTGATGTACAAAGTCTGGCACTGTTTTCTGGGGTTTCCTAGGTTTATTCTTACCCCACTTTCTATTTCCCTAGTTCCCCATTTTATTTCCAGTCTCAGGCTGCTTTTTGTTCCACCAAAGCAAATCATGCAACAGCTTTTCTTTTTCCTCCCTCCATCCAAGCCACACTCTTCTACTTCATCCTAATATTTTCATTTGCATGTTTCTTCCTTAATCTTTCCTCTAGCAGCATGCTTTTCCCAAATGCTATTTACTTAGATCATTGGAAGCAGGAAATGGTGTCTCTGCTGTCATTGTCTTGGTATAGAGATCTACAGCAGCTGGTAGGAGCAATTACACTGAATGTTTCTTGCATCACCCCTGGGAGACAGAATAACCACTAAAAGACCCCAGTACTGACAGTAAAGGGACCAACCCTTGCAAAATTCTGGAATCTTTTCCTTTAAAACCTAGACAGTTGTAATATATGGACTTGTGTAAACATAGATTTGACAGAGAGTCTTGAAATTTTTGTAAATGTTCTGGGGGGGAAATCTATTTCCTCCCGTAGTTTTTGTGTTAATTAAAAAAAAAATCCATTCTGAAACATTAACTGATGATGGATAATTTCATTTTTAAAGGTTAACACATAGTGAGTTTATAACTGAAAACAGTATCACAGTGTAAAGTATTCAGATATTCAGAGGGTTCAGGAGTATTCACGGTAGTTATGGCTGTCTCACCTACAGCATTGTGGTTGGTCTTGGCCAGCAGGCACCACACCGTACCACACAGCCACTCCCTCATCTTCCAGCAGTGGGATGGGGAAGAGACTTAGAAGTGTAAAAGTGAGAAAACTTGTGGGTTGAGATAGAGTTTAACAAGCAGAGCAAAAGCCACACAAGCAAAGGAAAATAAGCCATGCAAATAAAGCAAAACAGGGAATTGATTCACTGCTTCCTGTGGGCAGGCAGATGTTCAGCCATGGGCAAACAGGGCTCCATTACAGGTAACGGTGACTTGGGAAGGCAAATGCACTGAATGCGTGTGTCCATTTCCTCTTTCTTCCCCAGAGCTTTTATTACCAAGCACAATTATTGTATTGTATGGAATCTCCCTTTGCTGAGCTGGGGTCAACTGTCCTATCTGTGTCCCCTCCCAGCTTCTTGTGCACCTCCAGATGACTCACTGATGGGACAATGTGAGAAGCAGGATGAGCCATGACACTGCCAGCACTGCTCAGCAATAGCTGAAACATCTCTGTGTTATCAACATTCTTGGTCACAAATCCAAAATGCAGCACCATACCCACTGCTGTGAAGAAAGTTAACTATCCCAGCCAAAATCATTACAATACCTACTATTGACTTCCATATTTCTTTCTTACTTCAGAGGAATTTTTTGTAAAAGTGTAATAAGTGAAGTGGCCTTTGTGTTTCATCTGGGCAGCTCCAGTGGACCGCAGAGTAGTTTTCTACCCCCAAAACACTAAAAAACGGGTTAACCTAGTTTACATTTTGACTATCAAAGAACAACTTTCTTTTCTGGCAGGTCACCTGCTTCCAGATAATGTTCATATAGCCTATAGAGTATTTTGAGAGTTGTGCTAGTCCCAGTTTGTATCCCTGCAGTTGACTTCAGATTCTGTCACTGAGTTGAAGTAATGCTTGGCAGTAGTGACAGAATATTTAAGTATATAAAGTTATCATATATATCTTGGTAGTTGGTTGCTTTGTCCTACTTTGTCCTACTACTTTGTCTTCTAGGTTTTATGAGCCAGGAAGTTTTAAGAGGGCTTTTAGATTCCAGGACTAATAGTGATGATTACACAGATGTTGATGGGGCACCTTTTTGACCAGTTCAGGAACGAGGCACATCATTTGAGAGTAACTGGAAAAAAAATGTATTTGAGACTTGTAGAGAAACAATGTGTCAAAATGGTCTCCATGTTCTATGAAATCATGACATATGAAACCTGATGAGCAACGGATTTGTGAGTTTGTGTACAGATGAATAAGAAAATGCTGTTTGGTAAAAGTCGAATAAACTCTGAAATGTGTCACCAGCATGGGGTGTGTGCTTTGGCAGACTATTTGATCAGACAAAGATCATGTGATCAGTGCAAAAGTATACTTGCTTGACCAAGCATAGCATTTGAGGTGTTCTGGTGGAGAGTAAGATTTGTTGCAGAAGCAGTGTGAAGCTAAGCTCCCTACAGGATTATCTTTTCCCAGATGCTTTCTGAGAATAACTCTGGACCTGAGGGCTTTATATATGATTACTTGAAGCAAAATCTTGGACACTATAATAAACCAACATTTTAATTCCAGGGGTGCTGCCACAGAACATTTCAGAACCAAAGTAAAATTCTGCGCTCAGAGGTGCTAGTTTTGTGTCTGAAGGTTTTGGTGAAGACTGGGAGAGCTCCGTTAGCAGACAACTCCTTTAAAGTCTAGGAGATGGTTATGCAGAGCAAGAATCTCTTTGAAAGAACTGTTATTTTGACAGAGTGACAGAGTTCCTCAGAGGAGTTAATATTTATCTTCTAGTTCCTTACTTCCAGAAGTTCAGTGTCATTAGTAAAACTTACTAAAATGGTCTTGGAAATACTAGTGATGCCTCTTTGTACTCCTAAGAGATCTTTATGTAATCATGTTGTCATTATGTAAAGGTAGTGAACTCCAGGCCTCTATTTATTGTTTTGGGATATTCTCTGAGAATCACTTCCTTCAGAGATGATTTAGGAATTTAAAGAGCGGCAGGGAGAGACAGACACAGAATGTGTACTTTATCACATTTCTTGAAGGCACATTCATTTCCAGGAGGAGAAAGGTATATACCTCAGATGTTTCCAAAGGGTTTTTCCCTAGTACCTCAGCAGTACTGTCAAACTCCCACTTTGTGAAAATACTCAAAAGGTCAAGTGTTTTTGTAGCAGCACATTTCTAAATGCATTACGTCATGTATTTCCATCTCTGTGGAATAAACAAGACTTTACCTCCAAAAAGTAAGAGAAGCTCCCCTAGGGAGGAGACTCTTCTACCTGCTCAAAGAGGATGCTGTTCCAAAAGATGGGTAAGCATCACTTTTCCAAAAGCCACTTGCAGCAAATGCTATTTCGTAAGTATTGTGCGTTTCATGTCATAGGTCAGTTGCCAAATGTAGGAAGGTGGTTTGCTCTATGGCTGATCACATCTGAGGCTCCTTACCAGTGTAATCCTGAGAAGGATACCGCTTGCCAGCCAGGTGTAGTGAGAGCCATGCTGAAGGAAAAGGAAGGTTTACCTTTCATCGGTAATTCTGTGTTCCTCATGATGTTAAAAAAGGATGATACATGTTTGGGACTGACAGATCCAGCTACTAGTGTGTTTTAGTGTTGCATGCAGTGAAGCATGTGAAGATATGGAGCTGGATACACATACTGACTAAAGCTTCTTGAAGAACTGCTATAGGCAAAGTGGCTCTCCTGTGAAACTAATGCGAGAAGGACTGATATATTAGTTGCATTGTTACCCCAAGGATTTCCTGTAACAGAGTTATACCTGAATGTGGCCCTTTTTACAGCATTTTAAACACATTCCAGCTTCCTATGCTTGTAAATAATATAATAAAGCCCTTATCTCAGTGAAGCGGGATCAACTAACAGAATTGTTGGCTGTACTACATCTAAGTAGTCTGCTAGAAATACAACTTCAGTAAGCATCAAAACAATTTTGTCTACTTTGGGATTTTCCCACACTGGGAACCTGACGGTTAACCTTTTGGCCACCCAGCATGAAAACAGAATTGTGCTACTTTTATCTACATGGGAGCATATTAAATAAGCCTGAAGTCAAATATAAACGAAGGAAGTTAGGAACAGCATTGCTTTGAAAACCTTTGTATTTTAATAATTTGCACAGATTCTCATTGATGGAAGACAGATTACTTTGCAAGCAAAAATTCAAAGAAAGTTATTCACTTGAAATAAATTAAAGATTAGACTGCTGTAGCAAACATATTTTTGACTGCAAGCAAAATGTATCTTTAGTAGTAAATGTTGGCTTCTTTGGCTAAAATAGACTCTCCTTTATCTCAGTTGGAAAAAGCAAGAGAACACTGATTTGACTTGGAACACAGCAAAGTTGTGAGATTTTATGTGATACTGCTGGAGCTTTTTGCCTTACATGCACACACAGAATGTGTATTTTTAACTATTTGTTCTGTAAAACATTTTGCACTTTTTGTGGATATTCTCAGAATCTGGGAATTGGAGTATTATGCTGGGTTTTGATAATGGATTCTTGTAGATTACTTCTGCAGAGCTTTATGAGCTTGTAGGCATCAAATTTTTAATTTCCAAAAATCCTGTATCTGGCATTTAAGCTTATCGCTATGGGAAAACTAGATATTTTGTCTAGAATAAAACTAGAATAAAACTTACTAATTACTGACCTAATGTTACACAAGACTCACACTTGACAAAGAACATTTCTTTTGTGTTTTTTATTAAGAAGAGTAATGAGGTACTGTTTCATCTTCTGTGCTTTACCCCTGGTGAATTTGAACCGTATCATTGCCATTTTTTGATATTTTCAGATAGTTCAGAGCCATAACTACTGCAAAATTTTTGCTATTTTAATGTCACTGTGGGCTTGTGCCCTGTGTTAGGCCTTGCATTGTGTTATGACAATGTAAAGTTATTGCATGGGTTTCACTGGAAGGACATACAGGTTAATTCATGTTATACCAAATTCTGAAAGGAAATATTTCTGAGGTAAGACAACTAGTAAGATGAACTTGGAATGTGGGACCAGAGATGGAGATTAGCCCATGCTTCAAGGAACTTCAAGGAGTACATGGAGACCTTTGGTGAGAATGATGCCTAGGAAATCCTAAGGCATCAAGAACACCAGATTTTCAGGGCATTTTGACTTCTCTCTATTGATGGACACAGTACGTGAAAGATGAACCCAAAATGGGAATGGGTTTTTAACTCTGAATTTGCTTGATAAAAAGCCTAGATTTTCTTCACTGAGGTTTTTGCTGTGAATAGAGGGAGAAAATACTGAGGGGTGTCACTCTGAAGAGGTTCTGCAAGGAATGCTTTCAAAGTTAATTGACTTAATAATGTCGATTGTCCGTAACAAAAACCTTCATCTAAAGGACTGCTGCTTTGTGACACGTGGTGGTATTATTAAAACAAGTAGGGCTTTAGGTGGCCCTCTTTAAATGCAATACTTGCAGAAAAGAGTTTTTAGTAATTATATTAAGTCATTGAAACATGTTAATGAAAAAGCGTTATCATCGTATTTTCATTTGCATAATAAATTTGAAACTTCTGAGGCCTTTCCCAGGTATTTTAGGCTATTGTAATATGTTTGTAGCATAGAGTGACAACGACAGCACACACAGTTGAAGAATGATACTCTCCTTTCAGAGAATTAACCTACCAAATTACTATTTGGTCTTCCATTTAATTTTTACTTACCTTGTTGCAATAAAAAATGTTTCCCTCTGTTTCCTTTGCCTGATTGTGGTGCGTGTTTAAGTAGTGAATCTATTTAACCCATTTTAGAAAGGGTTTTGAAATGTCCTCCATGGAAGAATTAGGTGTATGTATACGCAATTCTCTATTAGGGAACAGCAGGAAAATAGGCCAAGATAGTTTTTTCTCCTCAGCTGATTTAAACACCTGAAAAAGGTGCTGTGTTCTCTCTGCAGTCCTTCTACAAGAGTATGGCACAGGAGGATGGGGTGAAATATGGAGCAACAAGGTACCAGAGTTTGAGGGAGAAAGTGCAGAAGGATGATAACTATAAGTTGTTTGATTATAACTGTTAATACTTAAAATTTTTGAGGATAGGGAAAAGATAATATATTGTTTGTGAGTTCTTATAAGCTTCAGTCTTGCATCTTTTTATTTACTTCTTGAGTTGTGAAGTTGGAAGGATGGGAAGTTTATCTACCAGCTGGATTCTTGGTTTCAGCTGTGGACTTTCTTCCCCTATATTTCTACTAACAAAGCAGGTCAGTGTACGTGTGCAGGTAAATCAGAGATAAGCAGCTGTGCCAAAAATAAAGGTATTACTGCTCTTGGGAGATTTGTGACTTTCTGTGTGAAGGAAATGGCTGTGCCTGTTTTTTAAAAGACAGAGAATTGTAACGTGATTCAAGATCATAGTAATTAGTAGACATGATTGCCAAGAGGATTAGTAAATATGTAGCACAAAAAAATCTGCCTTCATTTGTTTGTCAGAGAGATGTACTTTCATGAAAGTTTTTGAAAATAGTTGGTAATCACAGATTTAGTCTGGCTAAGCTCTTGAAACTTCAAATAGAATTTGGAAACCTAGTGAATCCTGTTCACTCCCTCACCAACAGTACCTTCCCTGAGGTATTCAACATCTACTTTCTGTGTCTTGTTCATAGAATTATAGAATGGTTTGGTTTGGAAGGGACCTTAAGGATAGTCTGGTTCCCAACACCCTGCCATGGGCAGAAAGACCTTTCACTAGACCAGTTTGCTCAAAGCCTCGTCCAGCCTGGCCTGGAACACTTCCAGGGCCTCCACAGCTTCTCTGGGCAACCTGTGCCAGAGTCTGACCACCAGTCTTTTCTTCATAGTAAGGAATTTCTTCCTAGCATCTAATCTTACTCTATCCTCTTTCAGTTTAAAGCCGTTCCTGCCTTGTCCCATCTCTACGTGCCCATGTAAAAAGTCCCTCTCCAGCTCTCTTGCAAGCCCACTGTAGGTCCTGTAAGGATGCTCTAAGGTCTCCCTGGAATCCTCCAGGCTGAACAGTTCCAACGCTTTCAGCCTTTCCTCGCTGGACATGTGCCTGTTGTGTCCATTGCTACAGTAAGATTGCCCAAGATGGGCATGAATGTGAAATCAATCAATCGAGAGCAATTGGTGGCGTCATTAAGATTTTCACACTTGCCTCACTGCATTATCATTTGCAAAATGGTGGGGAAAACAGATGTTTCATTTTTATGTGTTGAGTTGAATTTCTTAAATGAATGCCTGAAGAAGTGCAAATTGAGATAATACTTTCGAATGTCCTGTTTTTTAATTAGAGTATGTGTTAGTTCCCAGTAATTACAGCTTTTATACAAGAGAAAATGTTCTGTATGTTACGTAAATTATTAAGCATAATAGAAGCAGTAAAGCTCTGACAAGAAATTTGGACAAAAAATTAATATTATTTCCAAAGATGATTTTATTTGTCAGTTTGCTAATTTTGTGCCTGGACTCTTCTGCAGCCAAACTTTGCATTTATTTGGACATTTAGTGTATGGACCAGTGATCCAATACATATTAAGTCTTGGGTACCTTTATTTTAATTCATGTTGGATCAATAGCAGAAATAAATTGTTTTGATTCTTTCAGATAAAACCACCTAGTTCAAAATAAAGTGGTGTTTTTACTCCTTGGAATAAAATTATGCTTAAGCTCACAGTTTTCCCTCACTTGAAGTAGGTGGAGCTTGCTGCTGGAACAGGTGGTATTTTCTTTTCCATAATCTGTAAGTTCCTGTGGCCTAGGTTTTGAAACAAATAACTGATTTTGTGGGGTAGATCCAGGCATCTATCTGGCTTAAAAATAAAACCAGCAAAAGAAAAGTTCTCAGTCAGACCAGTCCCCTTATCCAGTTTGATGCTTGGAAAAGTGAACATAAAGTGCGAGAGCAAAGGCATGCAGGTATTGGGCCTTTAGGGAGATACTTCTCTTTATGAGGCAGGCTGTATTCCTATCAGGTTACAATGATTTTGAGCCACAGTGTGAAATATTGGCGTTGCTATATAGTCATAGGGAAACTAGATTGAAAAATGAGGCAGAAGTTAAGGCTTTGCAGACCTGAGTACTGACATGCATCAATTTTAAGCATGTCTTCAAAATTCCATGTTTGCAGTATGTTATTTTATACTTGTAGTAGCATACAGTCCTTAAGATAATGTTGAAATATGTGTCTGAGAATGTAGCAAATGCTTTTCTAAGCGTCTCAAGCAAAATATTAAACAGTAGTACCTGAGACAGTGAGAATTCCTTGAGAGAGCAAAGAATCTCAACATGCTTTCTAAATACTGACAGTGATCAAAACTAAAATGGTGTTTGAGGGATACATTATCTAGAGATTTCCGTGATTGTGTATGATTGATTATGACTGATTAGAATTGATTATACATACAGTGTGTGTAATATGGCCTTGAAGCTGTTTCTTTTCTGAAAATTGACTTTGCAGGAATATTGCTTTATTACTCGTGTTTACCACCTGAAGGTGTTCACGAGCATGTTTGTGATAGTGATAAAATAACATATGTATCAAAAAAAAGATAGATTATTAAACTTCAAATACAGGGATAATCAGTTGTGTCACTACAAGCTCTATCAAAACAACTGAGTTGTGTACTTCCCACATGAAGGCATAGCTTGAATGCCACTGGACTGCTGAAGGATCAGTAAGACCAAAATATTCAAACAGTGAGGTAGGACAGAAATATTTTGGCTTGCATGTGTGTATGTTAGAAAAGAATTCAGCTTCTTTCTGTCATTTTGAGATGACTTTGGAGATCTGTCTGTTAAACTTTATTTTTTTCTCCCCATATTTAGTTTGGTAATCATTTGAAAATTATAAAAAACATGAAGCCCTGGTTTAGAGCTGCTTCTGAGGCAGCAGTGCAGAATATTTGTGGAGCAGTCTACGGAAAATTAAATTATTGTATAAGCCTTTCTCTTAATCTTACTTTCTGTGACAGGTTTGTCTGTTGAAATGAAACATTTTCACACATACACACATGGTGCAATGATTTTCAAAGTACTAGAGACGGTTCAGAAAGAGAAATACACAGTCAATAGTATTTTGTCCTTATAGAAGGGTGTCTCAAATGTCCTGGATAAGGTATTAAGACTCCCCTATAAAACACCATAATTTTTTTTCTGAATAGAAAGTGTTTGGCCTCTTCTAGACATACTCATTTTTGATGTTTCTGTTCTACAAATCTAATTTAAACTCCTAGTTAGAACTGAGGCATAAAATTTTGTTTGACTGCAGTAATCTCACCAATGTTTTATTTTTAAGGATGTTGTTTGAAAAGCTGAAGAAAAGTGAGCCCAGATCTTGACTGCTCAGTATAAATGTGTCTTTGCTTCTAATTGCTGAAATCTGTAATCTATTCTTAGAAAGGGTTTGGAAAATCAATTTCTGTTTGTATTTGAGGACAGGTATCTTAGTCGACAGCCACTGCAGACATTTCCGACTTACATTTGGGTTTAGGTGCCTCTCTGAAAAACAAAGTGCATTTGTCTGTTCAAAGAAGACATAATATTAGTGAAATTGTGTGTTCTTTAGTTAAACAGATGAAGAATTTCAGGAATACTGTATGAAATGACAGGAATACTGAGCAAGTTGGGATATTTCATGGATAAGATGCTTGTCAGAGACTGATATATTATAGTTTATGACTTAAACATTTTCATGAAGGACTTTTAAATCTGTATTATAAAAGCTGCAGAGAAGACTACCACACCCTGAATGGGGCTCTGAGAGGCCCTGGACTGCTGGCTTGCTGATGAAGATAAGATAAAGTAACAACTCGGAGCTGGGGACGTTCGCAAAGCACAAGCCTAACACCTCAGGAGTGGAGATCACGGCCCCAAGGCTGTCAGCTGCCAGGCTCGCACAGACCCCCACACCAAAGGGTGGGGAGAGGAGAGGCTTTGTTGGGTGTGTGCTGGAAAAGCCTCTGGTGAGAGGCGCAGTGACCGCCCATCCTCCGCTGTGCAGAGGAGCCCAGCTGAGGGGCCCTGCACCCGGGGGGAGCTCACCCACAGCACAGGGGGTGTCATGGCCCAGCAAAGGGCCCCCCAAAGGGGTCCCCAGACCCTGCACCAGAGCACCAGAGATGATGCAACAGACCAGTTCCAAGTGTTGCAAGGGACAGTGTCAAGCTGGCCCCTGCAAGGGAGACAAGCGGGCGTTCCCACCTGCCCAAAGCGTGTATTAACCCACGGGATTCTTTACTCTCCGGCGTGTGCCAGCGTGGCTGCGGCAGCGGGGAACCCTCACCACCAGAAGATCAGATGTAGGGGAGCAACAAGACATCATTGGGACCCCTGGATGGGTGATACGCTTCCACCGAACCCCTGCCACTCTCACTCTACCCCCACCCCACATGCACACCTCTTTTTGTATTTCTTTCTTTCTTTTCTCTTTCTTTTTCTTTGCCTCTTTTACTATTAAATAAAATACACCAAGTTTTTTGGCACCAACATCTAGCCTCATTTGATTTTAATTTCGTTTTTGGGAATATTTTGAACCTTCAAAGTTCCTTCCAGTTTATGCACAGAGACTTAGTTTTCTTTGCTTTTCTGAGTTTAAACTGGATCCTAACAATGCTGCATTTCTAGTTTAACATATGGGAGAAGTTATCTATATGATTGCTCTTCCTTCTAGGAAACAGTTTGGGTTTGGTTTTTTCATCTCTGAAAAAATGTTGATACTTACATTTTCTTCAAGATAATGATTCCACAGAGGAGCTTGCCTCATTATGGGCTAAAAAGAGTTTTCAAATAGCAGTAGCATATTTTCTGTAAAGGTTTGGCAGTTTAACACAAAGATGTGAGAATTTAGAACATTTATGGTTTTGTACTACCAAGTTTACATGTAAATCAGCTGGATGGGAAATATACCAGAAACTCCTGACGTAAACTCTTGGGATATGTGATAATTCTATATTATACTTATGTAACTCTGGAATTGTAATTATGCTCTTTTCTTCTTCAGTTCCTCCAAATATGGTAGCTTTAAACTGGAGTATATTATGGAGGCCTATTACTACCAAACACTGCACTCTGTGTTAAGAAGCAGTATAGAAAAAGTATTACTCTGTTCTCTTCTGGAAATGTCTTAAAACTGAAATAGTTTCTGCAGAGTGGTTTTAAGTCTGCCTGATGACGTTACGACGACTTCTTGAGTTAAAGTTGCCCCTTCTAGGATTCAGAAGCTGAAGTTCTCTTTTTTAAAATGTTTCTTCTGAGGTTGGGTAATGCCACCCATTTAAATGCACAAAGATTTGTTGCTAAAGTTGTAGAAGACTGAAAATGATAGAAGTGAAATCCCGATTGTAGCTCTTACCACACAAAAATATTTGGATGTGTTTGACTTTATGAATTATCACTTTTATAGTTACAGTTCCTTTATGGTGAATGCGGCAATTGTAAATCAGAACCTTTTCCATAGATTAAAACTGTGTCCTTATGTCTTTGAAGGTTACAGAAAACAGATCAGACCTTGAAGATTTACACCTTTACGCAACTCCGCGGGAGCAACGGTTTCGTAGGTTTGCCAGTCTAGAATTTGAAGGACAGCTATACATGACTCCATATGACTTCATTCAGGCTGTTACAAGTGATGAACCCAAACGTAAGCAGGAATTTTATAATGCTGAAACTGCTAGGGAAAATGTCTGTGGTGCATATTATTTTCCCATTTGCTTTTGATTCGTACTTCTGTTTCTGATTGTAGTAAAAAGGTATTGCATCTTCCATAATTTTATTTTTAATTGTGTCCAAATGCATACCATAAGTATCCTGATTGTTACTAGATTGTAAACATCTGTATGCTAGTTAAACATTCTTGTCTTAAAGGTTGCAAACAGCTCAACAGTTATGGCTCAAGTTAATTTGTGCCATTTGCATTGAGACAGTTTCTTTCTGAGCAGGCCGGTATTGCTGTAAAACTCTTGCTTTCTCTTCTGTATAGTTTCTCTGTAAGCAGGCAACCTGTGCATTCTCTAAAAGACTTAAGATAACATATATATCATGGCTTTCTAAATAACATGCTTTGAGTAAGAGTTTCAGTCCCCCAGGGAATCAGCCTTCTACACTTAAACATTGCCAGTGTTAGTACTATGTGTTAGTTAATAAAAAAATAACCATCAACTTTAGGTCATTTATTGTAAAATCCTTGCTTTAAGTATCAAAGAGTGACTAAATATTAAGGTGATCCCTTTCTGCTCTAGTTTGATTTCCTGGCCCTCAGGCTTGCAGTGCATTGGTAGCAGCACACAACTTCTGGGGAATGGGAGTATCTGCTCTGGTGTGACATGTATAACCACTCACCTTAGGTTTTCCTTTCTTAGTTCTACACCACAAAGCTAGTACAGAGAACAGTCAAAAGCAGTGCTAAAACAGTCAGAGGAAGCTTAAAGTTCTGTGCAGATGTTGGATTTTTTCCCCTTTGTTCTCTTAACAGTAATGAAACGAGGAAAGAATTCAGCCATGGCACATCAGTGATCAAAACTTCTGTAACGTTTTAATAAAGATATAATCTCATTGTAACAGTGAAGACAGAAGATTGAGCTTAGATGGTGAAAACTTGCAAAACTTTGAAACTCTTACCAGAAAGAGTTTTTTTGTTTTTTTTTTTCTGCTTTGCAGTTAAAAGAGAGGAAGCAGATTGCTTATCACACAAGTTAATACAAATACACATCAGTGCTTTATATCTACTTCCTCTGCCCAGACCTTCAATTCTTCCCTTTTTTGTTACTGTGGAGTTGGGTACACTGTGTATGGTCATGAAGCATTTGTGCTATATATACTGGACATCATTACAACATTTTGGTTTAACTCCATTTTATGACAGTTTGATTGGCTAGACCACAGTATATGTGTGGTTTGCTATTAAAATTTTTCCATGCTAATGAAATTTCTGCTTCCTTCTCTCACAAAGCAACTATTCAGATTTTAAAAACAAAACCAAACCAAAAAGCATTAAGCTCATAAGGACATTCTGTTTATCTCATGGCAAAGGAGAAGAGATTTGGAGTTGAACAGTCAGGCATCCTTCTGAGTTCAGTGTGGCAAACCTTGTTTCTATCAAAATCCTTTCTGTTCATCCAGTTCATCTCTGAGACCAAAAGCAAAACTAACCTGGATGTCTTTTAGGTTTTTAGGCTGATATCAGAGATTACATGGCTGACATAATTATTTTAAAGGATGATAACTAAGTAGAAGTGGATGACTTCATTCCAATGCAGATCTTATTGTGTGGGACATTGAGACAGAAGGCTGATAAATAGGAAGTAATAGCTGAAATGGTAATAGCACAGATAAGAAGCTGGAAGTGGTAATCTCTGACTATGGTAATTTTAACCTTTGTACTGCAGCATTGCCAAAGTACCATTTTGTCTCCTTGGGCAAGTCAATTTTCTGTCTTCCTCTGTTGAAGGTAGTACACTTAAGGAAGGAATTTTTCTAATAATACATTCTAAACATTTTATTTTTTATTTTTGAGGTCATTTTGTAAATAACTCGCAAGTTGCATATAATTGGGTCCATTCAGGCTGACATACTAGAGCACCTATATTTTGCATAATAAAAAAAGAGCATATACCTGGGGTTTTTATGAATGAAGACTAGAAGGGTCTTGAGTTTTGTCAAAAAGCAAAAATACCCTTTGAAGCATAATAATAGGAGCTCTTTATGTCTGCTTTATAGAAAAGCTAATAATACTAGATCTGAATGAGATTTGTGGTGGAGTGAATGCGTCTATTGTAATTGATTTACTTTGGAAATCATGTAAACCCTACAAAAGTCAAGAGGGTGTTCACTTCCTTTTTTGATTAAACACTAACTAATATGGTAAGAGTATATTTTCTTTTATAAAATGTAACTTTTTACTTCAGGCAGTTATTACAAAAAATATAAAATAAATGCTATAATTAGCTTGCTTCTGCCTTTATGGTGCAGGCTTTCATTTGAGAACATATATTATTTTTAAGAGTCATTCTTGATACATTTTATAATCTGAGTGTGTGTTTATATGTTTAGAAAGCAAAGTAAGAGAAGAGGAAATATATTTTGTTCCTCTTAGTGCTTACTATAGTAAATTCAGTCTAATACTGAGCTGTAAGAAGTGTATATATATATGTGCATAAATCTTCACTGACTTGTCTAGAAAGAAAATAGGTATATAATGTATGAGACTGGGAAATTATCTGATTGGAAAATTAGATATATTTATTCTCCACATTCTTTATGGTAGGCCTAAATATGTATCAATTTATATGGCAAATGAGGTAGTTTTAAGGGACTTGATTTTAAAAATTAAACTGAAAAGCTTATGAAAATCTGTTACCTCGTGTTATGACATTGTTTGATATAACTCCACCATCATTAGAGTAGGATCTGTCAACTGTCTTGGTGCAAACTTTTACCAAGATGTAAAATTAAAATTTCACTCATTTTCTAATCCTGAAGTAATGAAAGACCATAGTGACCAGCTTCAGTATTGTTATAATTATTTAATGGAGCATGGAGTTAATCATGAGAAAAGGATTTCTGATAACACAGCGTACTTGCTCTATAAAAAGAAGCCTTTACCCACAAAAAGTTATAGATTTGACCACAAAAAATGCTACTTTCTGGACCTTTGTGAATTCTGATATTCACAGTGCTTTATCTTAATATTGAATCTGTACAAATATTTGTCTTGAGAGGATGGTGATGAACCTCAGGTTTTGAATTCTTGAATGAGATTGGGTTATGGACAACTCTTGTTCAACTATAACTAACAAAGAATTGAGCCTGACAGAGGCTGGAAAAGGAAGCATGAATCTGAGTTAGTAGAAAGGGATGAAGGGTGTCTTAGCACTTCTTGTAGTTTCAAGGTCTTTTTTTCTGTATTTGCTTTAAAAAGTATGAGTAGTCAGTGAAGCAAGGGTCATAATCCAGGTCTCCTTACAATCTGCATTTTAATACTACTGCTACTAAATAATCATTTCAGAATATAGATACCAGTGGTTAGCATGAATGCCCTCTATTTCCTGTTAAATGTTCTAAGAATGTATTTTGGAGGTTGAAAGTCTTTTCCCTCATTGAAGCAGAATTGGATTAAAAACTATGCGTCTGAATTGGTTCTTTAAAATTAGGACTTCAGGTATGTATTAAGTTAAAGGTTTTTAAATAACATAAAGACAATTACAATCATAAACTGAGGCAAATAATTCTTTGTCTAGAAAACACAGTATAGCTGCAGTCCAATTTTTATGACACCACATTGGAATACTAAATTCTGTGCATTCATAACTTCTTCTTTTGTTGCAGATGCTAAAAAGTGGCGATCCCTTTCAAAGCAGGTGGGCAATAATTCCTGTGGTCTTATAACCATATGTTTTGTTAATTTATTTCATTTGTGATGCAAATGTAGAGGCACAGGAGAGTTTAATTTCTTCATTTTTGTGACTTCAGACTCAGCTGAATCCAGAATCTCAGCTATTTTAGCAGCTGTGCCTGTTTTGTTGGATTTACTGACTTTCCCAAGCATGTCAGTTTCTCCGTCAGTCCATATCTGACTGCATTTCTTAGTGTCTAGGTGTAATGAGTGTATCCAAAACTGCCTGAAATACTTATGCCACTCTCCCTTTTGTGTTGTTTAAGTGCCTCTTACTTTTTTTTTTTTTTACGTTTGTATAACTGCAAAAGGACTCTGTCTGTTTCCCTGTATTTTAAGTAAAGTACATTCATATTCATGGGTGAAGTTTGCTTTAGTTCAGGTCGAGTGTTTTAAAAGAACAGTTGCTCAGATTTTGTATGAAAACCTTACTGAAATCCAGAGGGACTTATCCTTGGCTTCAGTCAGTATGAGCAGTGGTGAGTTACTTCAGCCACAAATACATTGCATGTCTCTCTCCAGCTCAGCAAACACTTAGTATTCATGCAGATGAGTAATTCTTGCAGTAATCGCGTGTGCAAAAATTTTTGGAGTGCTTGAGTACTTCCAAAATCATTGTGGTAACTGAAGTTAAATTAACTGGTAGATTTGCATGCAGTTCCTTGTCTTTTATATTGATATCCTAGAATTTAATCATAATCTGTTAACTACTTCATTAAATACTGAAATATATGCTTTTGCATTTTTTAAACCTTGTTTTTCAGGAACTGAATCAGATCCTTATGGAGACGCCACCAGTTTGGAAAGGATCATCCAAACTTTTCCGTAACCTTAATGAGAAAGGTGATTGAGGAGAATTTATTTTCCTGAAACAAATTATCACTCTATTAAATTTTTTGTGATGAGGTACTTTAATCTGAGTCACATTTTCAAAAATAAAAAAAGGGCTTGGTGTTGCTTTCTACATTTTACAGCATGGAAAAGTTCCATGTAGTCTCTACAGCGTTTTAATGATGCCATCTTACAACTAGCTTCTTTAAGTGATTAGGGACTCAGAGTCTGTTAAGCTGGTGTTTGAATATTTCAGGTTCAGTTTGTTGCCATGAAGGATCTCTGGACTATAGACAGAATATTCCAATAAAGAAACAGTATGTCTTTACTTCTTTCCAATAGGTTCAATAATGTGATTATTTCTAAAGACAGTAAGTGGTATCTTTTGTCACTGAATAAGCATTTTGTACACAGCACAAAGAGAGAGTTTCAGAAATGTTATATATTCCTTGAAACTCTGCAGATGAGGGCTTTGATACCTTTTAAAACTCACACTATTGGTAAGTGAAGAATCACTCCTGGTCTCCTCTGTTGTATTTTTTTCTTTCTTAATAAGCTCTATTGCTTCAAAACAAAAAAACATAGGGAAATAAAACAATGATGGCTTTACAGACATTTAAAAGCTATTTATGATAAATAATCTACGTATTTCTTTGCTTTTATTCAGAATGGCAAAGGTCTGGTGGCACATTTGAAGTATTTTTAAAAAGAGACACAAGTACTTGTTATAAAAGAAAGATGCTTTATGGAAGTTTAAAATAAGCCTGCAGGCAACAGAATTCCAATCAAACGTGTGCATGTAATTGATTAATATAATTCAAATGCAGCTCAGATTTATTAAAGGAGTAATTAGTATGGATCTACTCTCAGAGGAGGCTCTCTAGTGCATGGAGGCACTCACTTTTTTTTTCCTGAGACTGCAGCCAGAACTCCAGAGAGGCAGAAATTGGCACATCTTTGCATTGTATTCCAATGTACTTCTTTGCTCTAGGCAGCTTTCTATATAGTCAGAACAGTTGACTTTTGAAATATTAATTGCATAAAAATTCAGCCTCAGAATCTGTTAAATCAATAAATTATCAGATAAAAAAATGTATCTAGATGTTGCTTATTAAGTCTGTAATAAAATGTCTGCAACATGCGCAGTCGTGATTCAACAGTATCTTACTCCAGTTTTCTGCCAGTGAAGTTCTGCAGAAGTTGATTGAATTGGTAGGACTCAAACTGTCAAAATAAGATGGTAAAATTAGTAATCGACTTTAGCACTTGGGTATCTTTTCAGCATGTTTTATGCCAAAGTGAGTTCTGTTGTCCATTTTTATAGATGATATAAGAAAATATGATGGGTCTTATGACTGATAACATAAACTGGTAAAAGAAATGGAAATAGAATTCAGGTCTCCTTAGTTATAATTAAATCTTTATTTTTTGTTTCTTACACATTTTTTTAAAAACCTGCACATATGAAGCAAGTAGCAAAAGCCTATGTCCATTTATTTTGCCATAGATTTATGTAATTTAGCTGAGGCACTCAGATTTATGCCCATTGACCTTAAGTTTTTATTATGTTTTACCCTTGAGTGCCCTCCTTCTCTTCTTTCTGATCTTAGTGTAAGATTTTCTTTCCCTTCAATCATTATTTCAGAGCCTCTCTCCCATAACACTCAGAGCAATCAACCAGAACTATCTGTCTGCAACTACAATATGCCAGTACAAACAAAAGGAGAGAAGGCTTTCAAGGCCGTTTGTATTGCTTTCTTCATACCTGTGATGGACTACTTGGAAATTGCACTTTCTTCCTGTTTTACAACAAAGAAGGTGCCATCAAAAAAACAAAAATATATATTTACATTTATTGACTGGCTATTAAAGAATGTTTTCCATCACTGAATGAGAACCTTTGAGGTATCTGATTTCTTGATAGGTGCTTGTCCAAACAGATTCAAGCAGGCCTTTGAAAACTTAATTTCTGCAAGCTGCTGTATAAAATCAAGAAGATAAAGCATAGAGAATGTGTTACTTAAATGCCTGTATTTAATCATTGCTAATCTTCAGTAATGTGTAAATTGAGGAAAAGAGTAGGTGGTATTAAAAAATTCTTAGTAACTTTCCTAAGTAGATCTACTAGCAGTAATAAAATCCTGGTTCTGAAGATTTAAATTTGTTCTTGGATCAAAAGATGGGATATGGAAGTAAAATCCACATGAATGATACAATGTTTTGCGTTTTAATTGTACAGGTTTTTCAGTGCAAAAAAAATCAGATGACTGTTTACATAGTTTGTCACATATTCAGTTAAGTCAGATTTTAAAAGACATTTAAACATCCAAAAGATGTGGCTGTTTTTGGAAAAACTTTTGCACCTGACTTGGACTGAAATCAAGGAGACAGCCAGCAACTTTTGAAAATCCCAGCTGATAGACATCTTTACTCTCAGGCATCTAAATACTTTTTTTTTCATGCTTTTGAAATAATCTAATATTGCGGACTGACTTAACACTTCTGGTTTTGGAGGACAGACAAAACCAATTTGTTAGAAATCAGAAACAAGTTTTCCTAGTTCAGCCTCAAAGATCGTTGGAGCTGAGGGCTTTTGGGAGAGCTGCAAGCCATTGTTTTCAGTTCTTACTGAACTATGAGATGCTTCTCTTCATCGCTGCTCTGGCCATTCTGCAAGGTTGTCTCTTTAACCCTTACTCCAGAGCTAGAAAGGCACAAGTACACCTTATGGTACCAAACATACTATTTGGGTACTGACTTCAGCTCTAATTTAAATTTTGCCTTAGTCATTTCTAAAGAGAAGAGGAAGTGCCATTCCAGAGTATGGTTCCCTTTTGTAATCTTGCAAAAAAACATGAGATCAAGTTTTAAGGTAATATAGCACGTGCATTTACAAAGCACATATTAAAGTCAAAAATTGTATTCAAATGGTGTGTATCAGGAGGAAGCACTATAAATGTTCTCAAAGTAAATGTTTCCATACTGTTAAAGAGTATTATCATGAATTACTGGTGGGATTTTTGGAAAAAAAATTGAATAAATCATTTATATTAGCTTTTAAGAGTCTAGCCAGATTCTGTTTAATGAGCCGTGCTCCACCGACTGTTGTTTTATTTGCCATGTTTAATGCACTGCTTCCCTGAAATACTAAAATAAAAACCCAAACAAAAAGCCCCAAACCACAGGTTAATATTGTAGACAAATAACTTATTGACCAGGTTGAATAGTTACGTGCATACAAGTATGACTATGCATATGCACGTGTACAAAAATTCTCCTTATATATAGATTTAGTGTTTTCAAGTTTAGGATGTGAAGACAAGGTAAAAATAACATGGCATAACTTTTTTTTTTCCTCAGGTGTGATATCTTACACAGAATATTTATTCCTCTTATGTATTTTAACAAGTAAGTATTTTTGGAGAAAAAGTCTAAAAGATTCCTTACAATTTCAAAGCTCTGAAAGTGTTGTTGTGTGTTAAATCGCACTTCCCCTCCCTGCATATAGAAAACTACACCATACATCTTTATGTCCATCTAAACCTCTTTTGCCGTTCTGGAATCTTGTGCTATGCTTTATTTAAATGCATTATTATCTAGAATACCTTTTAGTGGCTGTTGAGGAAGCTGTGCCATACGTTCCAGCTAAACCCCAATCAACCGCTTAAATTTATTTTCTTGTTTGAAATTCCTACAAAATTTGTAGCTAAATTTGCTGAAGTTCATAAGGGACAATGAATAAAGGGAGAAGAGAAATACACACATTATTACTGGTTTGTTTCACCAATTAGTGCATAATGGGTAACATCAAAGAGTCAATAGTAAAATATAAAGTATTTATGTCAGAAAGCACTAACAAAATTGAATAATTATTCTTCTATCACCCATAAAACTGAAGGAGAGTAACTTAGAGTAAAATAAGCCTGATACAGACTTTTTTTTTTTTGTATTTTAAGAGCTGCTTTCTGGGAAGAAGCAAAGGATTTTACTTGTCTTTCACTTGTATGTAATTAAACAATTTCTGTTGGATTCATTAGTGGGGTTTTTTTGGACATGAACTGGGTTCCTATTGTGAATCAGAGCTGGAACTTGACCTTGAACCCTTAGTATATTCCACTATGGGATCAACGGATATTCTTCCATTATTTCTTTGTTTTCTGAATGAACTTCTGGCCGTAATTCATTCATCCTGCAAATCACTGGGTATCCCCAAAATGTTGCCTAAAGGCTTTACTCACAGTTACCTTCAAAGTCGCCATGTTTCAGAAATAATTTAAAATTCTGATCTGATCTCAAATTTCAATGTCTCTAAGCATGTAAACAAGAAAATGCTAGGTGTCTTTCAGCATAACATTTATTTTGACCAGAAGTTGCATCCTGTACCTTTTTTCCAAAATCTTTTAAAGTGTCTTTTAGAACACTGTGTTTTCTTAGAAAATTTCTTTTCTACATATCTGTGTTTGTAACATAAAAAAGACTCTACTATGAACTAACACTCTTTTATACTATTCTTGGATATTTCATGTTCTATTTCTACTTTTGTGAGCATGCCTTCTGTTCAAATAACATGGGTTATACTGTTTTACAGATGTTATGATTTGCATTTACTGGGTACACAAATATCTTTATTTAAATTAGTTGAGGGTGTAGCTTTTATGAAGAGACACCAGATAATTTCTTAGAGTATTATACTTGCTTTCTTTCCAAGGAAATAAATAATTGACTGTTTGGCCTTTTTTTGGCAGAGCCACATGCAGGTTTTAGAATTGCTTTCAACATGTTCGATACTGATGGCAATGAAATGGTGGACAAAAAGGAATTCTTAGTGGTATGTATATTTGCACTTTTTGATGTAATCTTGAAATTAATGTGATGATATCAATAGTCATGAGAATACTATCTACATTGCTAGCTATTCTTCACTCAATATAGTTGTTTATTTGCCTTATTTAATATAAATAGTTATAATGTAAACTGAAAATAGAAGCTCCTTCTTAGAGTGCACAGGAGTGTTGTATGTAATTATTTTTGAAGCTTAATTCTTATTCCAGATCTTTTTAATTGCTACTGTAGTCACAGAAAGGCTATTAAAGTAATAGAAATGTTTTAATGGTTAGCAGAGTTATTTAATTGCTCTGATGATGAAAGGGCTTGTAAAAGAATCTTTTGCTGGGAGACCACCTCACTTTGCCATTCATTGTGCTGATAATCGCAAGTGACGTGAAAACATTGACTGACATAATGTGACGCTATCATCTGTTTAGGACAAGATTTGTAATGGAATAACATATTGTACATATATCTAGTTCAGCCCATAAATCCATATGCTGAAGCAATTTGCTAAGCTGGGGTTCAGTGAGTTCTTTTTAAGGAGAATATTCCTAAAAGCGAAATTGACTTTGACCTGAGTGGTTTCCACTTGCTTTGGAGCAGTTGGCAGGATATTTAGAACTTGGCAGTAGTTTGGTTGCATCCCAGGTTTTGTTACATTACTAATTTGAATGACAGTATTTTTCAAATTAGAGCTTTACTCTGTTTATGGCTTGGAAAAAGCAGTTCTGTAAATTCATCTTATTAATTGTTTAAGCAGAGTTTATTTTTTGGAGGGTTAGAAATTTAAACAGTTCTAAAAAGTGCAGACTTTGAAAGAAAAATTCACGTTTGAGATTTGAAAATGAAGAGTAATTTGGCACTTGAGGGAAAATCTTTGAAAATCTTAAATCATCCACTATATATTTATTTTTATCATGATAAATCTGATAATTTCATCTTAAAATTTGAATACTTCATAAGTTTTCAGGTAGTAGTATCCACCAAGTTCAGGAGAATGATCTTTGCACTAGCAAGAGGGCTATTTGCAATTTATGTTCATTTAACTTATTTTCTGATTTCAAAAGAAATGGGAGGAATAATTAATGCCATTCTAAATGAATGTCAGTGATTGATCATTTTAAAAAAAGGGAAATGCAGAAAATTGACCACTCAAAGTTAGGGCTTTTGAGTTTACAATGGCTATGTGGCTTTATGTTAGAAAAAGTGCACCATAAACCAGAGATCTCTAAATTCTGGGTGTCTATAGGCAGCAGCTGTCTGGGATTACACTGAAGCACTCAGTTATAGTTGTGAACATAGATTTTGACATTTCTGTAGAAATTAACATTTAAAATTTTGTGGTTAGTAGTGTAGACAAGCTTTCTGAAGACTACACAAGGCCTTCATTTTCTACTGAACAAGTACAGATGATTAATATAATAAAACATTATAAGAATTGAATCAGATGTTGGAAAAAAGATATATGTGTAAAAAGCATACTTTTTATCTTCATACATTTTTGTGTAGTTGAGCTTATGAATAAATACAGTAAGTACACCTGAGAAAAAGCCCAGTGCCTTACTGAAAAAGATGGAACAAAATACAAAGAATGAAACAGACACATGAAATGTACTTAGGTGTCAGAGCCCAACTTATTTAAAATAAAGACACCCTAATTTCCTGTATGTGGTTTCTTAATTGATTCAAATAAACGATGCTAACCTTAAGAAAATATAAATATGGAAGAAACTCTCCTCTATATACTGAACTTCCCTCAATTCTCCTTTTCAGGGAAGTGAGATCTGAGGTCTAGGAGCTTATTCTGGTGACATGCCTTAAGCAGAACAGATGTCTGCTTAAATTCCAAATTTATTTTGGAAAGTGACACCATTTGCAAATTGTGGCATGCTGGTAATTTTTCTGTATTCTGTTATTGAATGCACACATCCTTGTATGTGCTAATTCTTAATAAGCATCTCCTCCAGCTGGAGGAGCAAACATTGGATTAATTTAAAAAAGGAAAATAGGGGAAGAGGAAGAAAGAAAAGCAAGCATCTTTCATGATTCAGTTAAACAGAATGTGGTGGAATAGACTGACAAGTTTGTTCTTAAAAGAAAAAAGGGCTTCCATTAATACAGCTAAATGGGAGGAAACTGAAGCAAGAGGCTTTGTCTTTCAGAGACTGATGCTAAAAATGAAATGAAATAAAATAAGCACGTAAAATGGGAAGCAAGGACAATATTTAACTATGGATATTGCATCTTTCTTTCTAAGTGTGCTTTTATAGTCCTCTTCATGTCCTGCAATGTATTTGTTCTCTGTCATGATCCCTGGCTAAAGTTTCTTCTTCTTCTTCTGTTAGCAGACTTGGTGGATAAAAGAAAGAAAGTAGAATTTTCAAACATTAGATATACTGTCCTCCACCTATGATTGCATTTAACAAATTTGTATAGATTAAACTTGAGTGCAACTCTGCTTCATTAGGTGTCAGTGATCCTTCAAAAATTAGATCAGAACCCTTAAGTCAGAATGTTAGATCTGAAGAGAAAAGAGCTAAAATAGATAGGTAGATAGATTTTTGTGTCATAAAAGTAAATATGAAAATAGAAGTTGATTCAGTGATACTGCAGCTGTGATAGAACTGGCCCCAGAACATACATTTGGCGTCTTTACTCACCTTGCTTGAATATGATGTATAATATCCTGTGTGCCTGGAAGCAGGAGACTGATCAAAAGTTGCCATTTGAACTACCCCAACATTTTTAAAGTATTTATCCATTAATTACAGGCAGCTATCACAAAATTGGTAGTAAATGCTATTCAGTTTTGCAAATAAGGAGACTTTGAAGAGCTTTGTTTAGGGATCATGGCTTATGTGATTCTTGAGGAAATCGTATGTGTAGTGAAGAGTTGAAAAATACTTAATTTTTCTGATAACAGCTGTATTGGTTTTGTAAACGAATTCCACAGTGTTTGTGCTTTCCTCTTTGCTTATGTCATAGGGGTGAGGTCAGGGAACAGAAGGATTGTGTTACCTTGTTACTGGAGATCTTGTTTTTGCTGCCTTCAGCAGTCAAACTCATTATCCTGTTTCAAACAATGTTCTTATGAAAGTACTCCTAGACCCTTTTTGCATTCACTTTTTTACTCACTGGTATCCTATACCACTCTTTCTGAACAAAAGATCCATTTCCAGAAGTTTAGCAAGTGCTTTAATAATGCATGCAACAGAATCCTACTCCTTTTGCCTCTGTGGCAGGGGAAATAAATCCAAGGATGCCTTGCTTTTTACTGATCTTTTTTGGTTTTTCAGTTACTGCCTCTCTTCTCTCCTGCTTGATGGCTTGTCACTTCACTTTTCACAAGGGATTTTCTTTCTATTTCTCTCTGTTCATTTAACTTTTTTCTTTGCATTGTTCTGGGTTGCAAACTGTGTAGTGCTCTATCCTATCATGACTCTTTCCTTGTCGGCGTAAGTTACAGTTGTGCCTGTAGGTTTGCAAAAAAAATTAGAAAAAATATACCAAGATCTGTAAGTTGATCCTATACTCAAAAATAGGTATTGTGACACACGAAATATTCTGGTCTGTATTTGCCTTACAGGAAATTCCAGAACTCAGTAGTCAATTTTGGAAATTCATAAAATGTTTTTTATAAATGTGTTTGCTACTTTATCACTAAACACTGAATTCTTTCATTTCAGTGTTGTCGTACCCCTGCAGTAAAGCTTACTGATCCCTTTGTCTTAGTCATCTGCCTTCTCTGAAATAAAGATATCCTGAAATTTAGTTTGGAAAATTTCCTTCCAAAATTTATCACACACACTTTATTGTTTCACATTCCAATCCTTGTGGAGCTCTGTGTACATGCCATTACCGTATCAGGTTTTACCAGACTTCTGGTAAGTAAAATTGGGCCTTTGAAAGGACTGCCACAATTGTGTCTGTATGCCAAGGTGTTTGCTTCTGAAAATACCATATTCTAGATAGGACAAATTTCTCAGATCAGGGTTTATTCCTTTTCCAGCCCACTTAGAGGATAACAAATGCTACACTTGACAGTACAGTATTTTCACATGTGGTTTTTAAAAGCTGAAGTTCTGGTAGAGATCTAGATGGTATCATAGTTAATACTGCTCTCTCTTGCTAAACACTGTGACACCTTTTTCTAATGGTTTGGGAACATTCATTGGTATTACTATAAATAAAAATATCTGAATAAAACAGGTACTTGCAAAGAAAGATAAGTACAATCCAGTTCTTACTCTGAAGACTTTACAAAAATAAATATGCTTAAGAATCTGTATGTTTGAAATCTTGTATTTGAGGTTTTCTCAGAAGTCATGTTTAAAGCTCTTCATGTTGAGATAGTTGTGAAAGGGGTATTTTACAAGACCCGAAGGTATTCTTTGAACAGAGTTGAAAAGAAAGGGTACTTGATAAATTACTCTTGAGTAGTAGTTTGTTGCTGCTGTAGGGGAATGTTTCACCCCCACCAGGTGTTTCTACCCCTCACTTGTGCCAGCAGGAGTAAGAACTGATCAGGTTGGAAACTAATATGAAAAAATGATTGATCCAGCTGACTACATAACCACACAGATACTAATTAGAACCTGACAAGAAAGGATGTGCCTTGAGGTGGTGAAAAAGGGTGGAACGTCCCTGTTGAGGCCGACAGCTAGTCTGAAGGCTTCACAGATCTCAATTTGGACATGGTTAACTTCTATTCGTGAGAAAAACCCATGAGAAGGGAATAATCAGCTTTGCCCAGGGAAGTGTAGTATCAACAGAAGTACAGAATCCAAAAAATAGAAAGAGAAAACAGCAACATTATCTGCACCTGGTATTTTTCTGAATGCCTGAATGCTTGAGTTACAGGTAACCAATAGTATTATATTGTAGTTAAATGATAGCCAGTGGATCCATTGTTGTAGTTTGGTAGCCAATGTACTTGTAACACAAATGATAACATAGAATAGACTATGTGTTCTCTTTGAAATAAATTGCTCTATGCCACCATAGTGGTGCAGCGTCCATCTTTGTGTGTCATGGCCACCCCAGCAGCGACACTTCCCCTTTTCATGTTGGCCAGATTGGCTAAATAGGACGTTCTTAGTATTGTGCTCCCAAGTAGAATCGTTACCCTTACTTTGTGGAAAAAGCATTTCCTTCCTTTTCTGTGTCATGGTTTAAGTCACAGAAGGAACATGAAGGCATGAGTAGGAACAATAAAGCATCATTGAAACTCTGATATTTCAGTAAAGAACTGCATTTTAATACTGTTTGTAATGTTCCTTATGATGAAGGATATTGTTATGCATGTGAAAACAGGCTGAACACTAAATATGAACAAAATGGTTTGGTTTTTAGCTCCAAGAGATCTTCAGGAAAAAAAATGAGAAGAGAGAAAAAAAAGGAGATGAAGAAAAACGTGCAATGCTGGTAAGTAAAATCAGAAAAGTTGCATCTGGTTGTTTGTTTGCTTTTTTTGATGTAGGACAAAATTATGTATATATATATTTCACTGATCACCTTTTTTAAACACTAAATTCATATTGTTAAAAGAATATGCATAACTTTATATGTAGAACAAAGCAATATTTACCCTAAACTGCAGTTACTGGTAGAAAAAAAGAGTAAGTGGTTTATATAAAGGAAAAAATAGTGTTTAAATACTGTAGTAGATGTTATGACAGTAGCATTGATTCCATTTGGAGTTTAGAAATCTAGGGAAAAGTGAATAGTAATAACCCAGTGTTACTGTCTATAACAGTGAGAGATCTCAGCTATACACTTGCTTTCAGAACTAACTGAAGCTGTTCATGTAGACCTACTGATCCTGATGCTTGTTATCAACGTAGGAGTTTTAAAATAGATTATGAAATGTTACAACAGAACTTAGATTTTTGTATTCAAATATAATTTTTTACTCAATTATGCTTATGACCAATGCAAAATATATTAATCTGAAGAGATTTTCATGGAATATTGGGTACTCACATAATGAAAAATTTGCATTTCATGTGAGCATAAGAAAGGTAAGTCAGAAATAAATGAGTCTCTGGTGGTTCTTCTGAAGGATAGCAGCAGTAGCAGATACTTATTTTACTGTTGGAAAAGTAAATATCAGGGACAAATCTCTCTCAAGCCCACAGCAGAAAAAAAAACCCATGTTCATTTGAAATTTGCATATTTATGGAAAAAATTCCTTATTATAAGAAACATTTTGACATATAAGCAGAGCTTCTCATAGTGTCCATTATACTTTTGCCAACATCAGTGCTTGGTCTCAGTTCTTTGTCTCTGAAACCACAGGAGGTATGATTTTCAAGAATTAATACTTTTTAAACCTTCCCTGAGGTAAAAAAAGAAGGATTTTTTTCTTCCCACCCAGAGTGACCTATCCTGCTCAGCTTTTCAAAACTGTAGTTCAGTTGTTGAATCTCTCATAGACAGTTTATTTTGAACAAAGGAAACAACCTAAAGGAAGAGCTTTCAGAAAACGTAAAGATTGCAAAATGGCACATAAGTCCTGAGTGTAATCTCTGAAAATCTCTACTTCTCTTTTGAAAATTTTTCAAGAGTAAGACTGAAAATAAACCATTTTTCCTTCACTGTCATTTTGAAAACAAATAAACAAACAAGAAGACTAAAAATATATAAAGTAAAGGTTTGCTTGTCTTAACTTATTCTGTTGTCTTTTTTTCCCCCTTCTTTTGTCTTCATTCTGACGTGATACTTGGCTTGGCCCATTTTTGCTGTACGTCAGCGTCTTCAACTTTATGGCTATCATACTTCTACTAACAGTGTATGTACTCTAATTATTTTCAATTGATGCAGTCTTCACCAATGAGATGAAATAATATGCTATAAGAAAATTTACTGTATTTATCTTTTTCATCAAGTAAATTATTTCTGCTAATCAGTAAAAATGTGAGGAATCTTGACTTGCATAAAAGATTGTTGCATGCATTCTGAACATGCAAGCCTATCAGGAAGAAAGGTTGCTCTCTATTTATATAAAATGGAGGAAACAGTATTTTTAAGGGAAAGTACAAAATACATTTCAGTAAATTATAGACATATTTTTAATTAATATGTGTAAATTAAGTCATCCTGCATGAGTCATTTGATCCATGTCTTTGTTTCCTTGTGTATAATGTGAATAATTAGTCAATTGAATCCTTCATCTGTTTGTTCCCCCCAAAAAAGAAACCTGAAGAGAGCTTTCCTATTTTTATGTTTCACTTACAGAACAAATACATAAGAACTTTCAGTGCTGAACTAGGAAAGGATTTTACAGAAAATAGACCCTGTATTACTTAGGTGACCATAAACTTTTCAATCATTTTTGAGGGGTGGGAAAGAGAAGCAGCAAGAGATGTTCTGAGGTTTTTAATGTCTTAATCATGGCCTGATTAATTTCTGGATCATGGCAGAAGTAAAATAGTTTTTAAAAACCAGACTGATTCGATGTTTTAAATAGAAGAATTCATCTAGTTGTAGCATTATTGTGATATTCAAAGTGAGGGGGTGGAATCCAGGAGAGTTAGATGACTAGTGAAATTCCAATTTTAAAATTTGTTTCTGTATATAATTATTCACAGAAATGCACAGATTTATTTCTTGTGAAGTTGGCACCTATGATTTGAGCAATATGCACGAAGGAAGTCTGTTGAATTAAAATGTGCAGTTGACATGATGCGCATACTGCAATGTTGTGAGAAAAATGTAGTAGAATATGCAAGGCCTTATGATTCAATAGATTTCAGATCAAGCTTTACTTCAGCAAAACTTGCTGGACAGTGATTGCCATATTCCTATGCTGCCTCCTATTTCAAACTGAAACCAGACTAGTTAGGTATTCTACTCATGTAATTTTCAGCTTTAGTGAAAAAATCTCCTTCTGGACTCCAGCCAAGTTCAAGCACTTTATCAAGATAATGCCCAGGTGTGTGCCATATTTTTTGCCCTCCTACTATCTGAATGGAGATCTCCACGCAAAGGAGACTCAGGTGTATAGGAATTCAATAAATCCCTCATCCCCGAAAACTGATACTTTGGAGTTCTATTTCTCCTACTGAAGCAAGAAGTGTAGCAGCCTTTTGTTTCCCTTGATGTCCTGAGGAGTTGAAGATATCCAGGTTCCAAGGAGATGCAACCCTAAAATGTCTGGGATAGTCCAACATGCATGAGGCCCTTCTCGCTTCATCTTACAAATCAGTTCTAATTTTTCTAGAAGTGTTGAGGTCCATAGGCCATAGAAAGCATATGGTGATGTTTTAAAGGGGTTAAATATTTTAAGTATTTTCATTTGCATAGGTTAATTCTTTCAAGTCATGTTCTGGTGCGTACTGCATTTGTGTCTAAGACTGCTTTGGCACGTACTGCATGAGTGTTTTCACTGGCCAAATGCCAACCAGAACATGATAACTATGATGTGATGCATGTAATGAAAATAAAATGTGCATGCCCAGAAGTACTAATTCAGTTGACTAAAGTAACTCCAGTAAGAAAACAAATTCAGTGAATACTTAAAATAGATAATTACAGAATTGTATGCATGAAAGAATGAGGTGTTCATCCACATGGCAAGGTAAGTTTGATCATCAGACGTGCATATTGTTTTCCTGATAAGTATCTTACAGTTGAAGTTGAACTTACTAGGCTTGTTTTTTGCTTTTCTTTGTTGGTGCAATGATGTCATCATAAATATTAGATGAAATTAAATTTATATAACTAGTTGTATGGTGATATTTATATTTTGACAAATGAAAAAATTAATTACGTAAGTAAATTAATATCTTTTGGAAAAACAGAATTGATAGATATAACAGTGGCAAAATGCTGAGTTTAAATGGTCATTTGGATATGTACTTTTAGTAAATATTTTCACTTTACACGTTCATGAATTGATTTTGTTTGGGAAGGTGGAGTGGGGTGATACTTTTGGTGCAGCCAAGAGAATTAAGCAAATAGCCTTAATAGACCAGTGTTCCTTTCATTTACAAAGTGTCATGTAACTGGTTAAAATTTCACTGTTTAGAAGCAAGAGAACCAAGCCCTGCTTTTGAAGATCAGTTAGAAAAGATTTTAAAGTTTATAAATGGTTGTTCTATTGTTCTTTGTTTTTCAAACAATTCTGCTTCTTGAAACTGCAGGTTCTTAAAACAGAAGGAGAGGACCTTGTCCCCAGAAGCTATTGGGATACTTTGAGACGTAGCACAAGCCAAGCACTCTTTTCAGACCTTGCAGAGGTATAAAACAACCTCTGTGGTCTCTGGTCCATAAACAGACTGCTATTTTATTTATTCTGTTCTGATTTTTTTCCTATTTTATGCACCTTGTTTCTTCTTTTCCTTTTAATTACTTTTTTGTTTTAAACCTAAAAGTTCTCAGATCAGATACATTTCGTTCTGTGCAGTGCAATAATTGAAGGCTGTCAATTTCAAGAAAAAGCAAAGTTACCTTTTGAAAGACTTGGAAGATGAAGTCCTCTTCAGTCCTCACTATAAGAAGCATTTTCTAACATTAATAGTGATGGCATTTCACAGTAAGAGAAGTAATTCAGGAAACCTTTGTCATTTAGGCTTGGTCCAGTGATATGACAATTTTAAGGAGAGTTGTAGCCCTTTAAGCTTTTACTCTTTATATTCTTAATGTGTTTTTTATGTATATTATCAGAGACTGTCTTCCAAAAAGTGTAATGCAAAGATTGTTTTAATTATTGAAGAAAACCAGGAATGTTTTAAGGTAACCAAAACATTGGTCAATATTTTTTAATATTACATGATCATTATGGAGGTCTAGAAATACCACTGAGCTGTCAAATTAATTTCCGTAGTGCTTTAAGTTTTAATAATAATGTTTCATGATCTGCTTCTAGATAATTGACTAATGTATTTCTTTATATTGATCATTTCAAAGGGTCAGAAAACTAGATCATTTAGGCTTTTCTGTGCTCCATACACTGAGAGTGATTGCTCTGCTGGTTGTGGCATTGAAGGACATGCAGCAACTGCCCACTGACTCTGGTCTCAGAGTTCCGTGTTTCCTAAGCAGGATCATAATGAGAAATGAACCAGGAGCCAAAACTGGCCTCGAGAGTAAACCAGTATTTTTCCTTGGTTTGTAATCAATGTGTGCTTCATACTAAAATTAATTAGGGTTTTGTCCCTGCTGTTCCTCTGCAGAAGCTATTGAATAACCTGAGGACTTTGATGGACGTATTTCTAACTTCCAGGCTAAATTTGCTCATAGTCCCTTTATACCAGTCTATTGTTCCCTAATTTTCATAGGGCTTTTTCTTCTTTAGTGTTTATCTTCTTACTCATGGTTGTGTTTATAAATGCAGTCATAGCCCTCAGTTTTAATTTATTTTAATTTTAATTATGGGTCAAACAAAATAAGGTATTTGATTTTTCTCTTAAGGTAGAGCCTACATTTCCCAGGTATTAAATAGGCTTTTTCTGTATTTCTCTGAGCTTGTGTTCATTTGCCCTTGAACGAAACAAACTGTAGTGTTACAGAACTGATGTTTATAACAATATTTATAGCAATATCCATAGCAATAACATATACCTAGTAATCTTGCAATAAAGCAGTATACCCAGGCTATCTTCCCTTGCTTCTACGTTGATGAGCTTCTGAATTGTTAATCCAGTTATTAATCCTAATCCACTGAATTTTAAAACCCAGAATATCAGTGCTCTTGTCTAGTCAGATAAGGAGACATGGAGGGGAGAGAAGGCTTCTCATTTATTATTTAAGAAGCTTGGGGCATTGAGTTTTCTGAATAAAATGTCATCTTAATGTACCGTTTGCTGGCATGAATTCAGTCCCAAGTATAGACAGACTTAAGTTTGGTAATCTCTACACGCGTTTAATTTGAAGAGAGAGAGTTTTTTTAATATCCGATACCTCAGACTAATATCTGTAACTACAATCTAATGGAAGCTTAATAGCAACTATACTCAGCAGTGATTTAAATTCTCTGTAAAGTGTATAAAAAGCCTGTCTGCTCACTTTTAAGTCATTTCATGAAGAAAAATCATGTTCTGTATTTTCTCCACCGACAATTTCCCACTTCTCACCATAATTATTTTTATCTTGCTTGGTTTGGGCCAGCTGGCTTTCATCCCTATTCTTATCTCTCCCAGGTACTCTTGCATCTGGATAATATTATAGCTATTTGTAGTAAGAAAGTGGCATAAAGCAAGGTGATACTGGGGTCTGTGTTGTTTTATAGGCTTTTGAGAAGGCTATATGTAAGTTGAAAAAGAGAGTAAATAAGGTTTGTTGCTATAGGAATCAAAAGGTCTCTTTGGAGAGAAAAGTTATTTATCACTACTATTTTCTTTCTTGGACAGTGAATAATACTATTTCTGTTGTTACTAATTTAGCCATTACACTGTCCTGTTGGAATATGGCAGTTATCACTAAATTCAGTTTTTGGGTTTATTCTTAAATTACTATGTAAAACTGGAAATCAGTAGGTTAGTTATCACTGTTGGAAAAATCAAGAATTAGCAGTAAGAAAGCTCTTATTAAATCATAATATACATAAGTATTGGAACATGTTGGTAAAAGTGGAATCAATGCTCATAAGCATTACCTACTTTTAGTCAACCCATGTTAATCAAGAACTTGAAATGAATTTTGCAGAATACAAAATAAATAGACTTCGTGCACTTCAGGTTAGAAAACTGAAAAGATACTGCCATTATGCAGCAAGGCAATAAGGTGATTGAAACACTTGTCTTCAGTTTGTCTCTTTACTTGCATTTGTATTCCAGTTAGTGTTAAGGTAAAGAGAAATGAGCAGGATTTTATTCTCATTTAAATGACTGCAAAATATATTAGATCAAAATTGAGGCTCATATTTGTATACATGGAAATAAGTGCGGTCATTTAGTTTTCACTGATCTGAAATAAATAAGAAATAAAATTAATTTTATCATGAAAAATAAATTATAGCTTTAAATGATTAAGGCTTCTGGTTTTATCCTTTACCTCATGAGAGAGAGAATTTATTTAATGCTATCAATGCAGAAGGAGCATGGGAATAGTTTTCAGTTGCCTGCAGTTCTGCAGAGAAGCATATTGGGTTGAGTTTCTGTAGTAAGGTTTTTGTTTGGGGTTTTTTCGTTTAGTGAGGCCAACCAAGTGGGAATTGTGAAAAGACTTACAGATTGTATTTTTTTTTTTAAACAGTTCTTTAGATATGGGTGAATGCAACCTAAGTCTAAGGTTTTGAAATGTTTTTGCAAGATGAAAGGCTGTAATTTAACATTTGATATCTTTTCAGTGTACTTGAGGGAAATTGTTTGAATGTGCTTAGGGATTTAATTGCTTAAAAGACATAAGAAATCAGGGTATCTGTGTTTCAGTATATTGTGTCCTGTAGTGGAGGATAACAATATTAAAAGACAAATAGTGATTACTTTTCTGAATTAGTTTGCTCACTTGAAGAGCAGAGCTGTCTTAATTGAAGGGCATGAAATATCTCTACCTCTATACACACTATGTCATCTTATTTCTCCCTGGAGAAGAATATGAGAATAAAGAGGAAGCTAGAGTACATGAAAAACAATCTTGAGAATCCTAAACTGATTATACTAAAGAACAGAAAAGTCTCTCTCATTTCTTTAGATTGGGTGTTGAAAGGAAGGGATTTGTGTTGTTACTGCCTTGTGTTTTCCCTTGTTGTTGATACACAAATACTCTTAATAAATATTGCATTTTACAGTTTTTACAGATCAGTAAGTAAATTTGAAACTAATATAGTATATTTTAGAGAATGTAGATATGAAATGCTTTTTCATGGTACACGGTTTATCATGATGTTGAACTATTGCATATTGTTCAAAATTTTTTCCTGGTTTCTTCACTTAGAGCTTCTCTATCTCTTACAAATTTATAGCCTCTTCAGTGAAGAAACAGTGTCAGACTTAAAGGACTCTGAGTGTGGCTTTCAGGTTTATACATGTAGATAATTACAGAGCTGTATGAACAGTTTTCTGTACTTACGGTAGATCCCACAGGTTTATAATCTATCATTATGGTGTAAATTAGTACTGTTACATCTCCCAAATATTTGCTAGGTTTCTGTACTGTGCCTTGTTTTGTACTGTAACACTAGGGTCAGCAGGCAGACTTCCTAATGGGTGGTAGCTTCCCTAGAAAGAGCAGAGACTGCTCTCCTACTCTGCTTTTCATAAGGTATTGTCTTTGTAAGAAAAATGAGAGCTCGGACAGGAGGTAATCCCTACGCAGGTGCAGTAACGAGACTAAATGTATTACTTTTTAAATTTCAAATGTTGGCAGAAGCATGTTAATGCCAGGAGGAAAGTGTTATGTTGGACTACCATGGCTTATGCAAGAGCCTTATATTACTGAATTATTCTTCTAGCTCTTCAGTGTATAAAGAGCTTCTTTTTAAATAAGTAAAATCAATGCAAATACACTATAGTTAAGGGCAATGAATATGTAGTAAAAAAAGGGGAATGTTATGCAATCACTATACACAGATGGTAGTTACTTCTGTTTAGATTCCTGTTTGCAACTTTTGCTATTACAAATGGTTAAAATCAGTTGGCTTTCTCTTCTAATTCTGGCCTTCAAAGTCTTTTGTTATTTATTAAGGAAAAAGTATTAATACATATTCAGAGATTCCAGTCCTGTACAGAGACCACAACCCAGTAGATGAGGAACATTCTTAAGAGAAGTAATCCAAATACTGCTTCATTATTTCAGAATCTTGCGCAATTCTGGTGTTTTAAATGTGTTTGGGCAGTAACATTTAAACTGTAGTTATCTGCCACTTACAGAAAAGAATCATGCAAAGTACACCTAAATGATGTGATTTTGGAACACAATCCCATACTTACTTTTCAAATATAAAATAAGATTATATGAACTAATGTCCTTTAATTTCTTTGTAGTTTCATAGTAGAAGGGAAAGGAGATTGTATACAAAGGGAGTTACATTTATGGTTTACCTTAACTGACAAGGATTTTTTTTTTTCTCGTGAGTTTCTGTTTTATTTTTCATGCCTTTTCCCCCTTCATTGCAGCTTCCATTGTATCATTTTGTTGATTTAACTATTTTCTACTAAATGCAATTAACAGCTAATGCTATTTTTGTGTGAAAAATGCATGGCAAAATTAATGTAATGGATTTTAATACTAAAATCTTTTTTACGAGTCTAAACATAAAATACAAACTCTTTTAATAGAAAAGTCTATTATGATGATAGGCATTCTCACATTATACTTCTGTATCTGACCCAATCACGGCCTTTAATTTTTTTTATTCTAATATTTAAGCGTGCTGATGATATTGCAAGTTCACTGTCAGATACTACTCTGCTTGTACACTTTTTTGGCAAGAAAGGAAAAGCTGAACTGAACTTCGAAGATTTTTATAGGTGAGTCTCCTGATTAACTTGATTAACCCCTTTTAAAAAATATTTGTATAGTTGTTCTAATTAATATGTATTATATTGCTCTACACATAGCTTATGCAGGTATGTTTATATAGTTTATGTTCCCTTTGTGTGCTTTATATACACAAAGAGCAAAATAAAACAATAAGTGGCCGAACAATAAAAAGTCCTCTCTCAGTGCTGCTGCATTTGCAAATTTTGTTAGCACCTGTGTGTTCAGTTAGTTTGGGGTGGAAAGGTTATACCCCAGCTCTGTCCTTATTGGTAGGTAGGAACTTATTTCTTGGTTTTGAATTATTTATATCTTTTCCCCTGCTTGTCAGTGCTTTAAAAAAAAAATTGTGTGCATCTCTGCACTTAGGGACATATTTAAATGCAAAGTTTTTCTGAAGATACTCAGGCACCTTAGAACAACCTTAGGGTAAAAGTTAACATACAATGGAAGCTATTGGCTTAGCTATTGTGCCAGTAAACATAGAATTTAAAAATACAGGGAGAGTGCCATAAAAACAGAATCATAAAACTGTATGCTTCTGTATAATTGAAAGAGATACAGTGTTTAGTTATTGCTTCCTCAGTAAATACTCCCAATACCTATTACCATTATCACTTAGATGTGTATTCCAATCAATCAGAAGTTTGCAAAATATTTTGCCTTAAATGAAAAGTCCTGAAAAGCATTCAGTATTTTACATGATATAAAAACTGTATCATTAAGTGAAATCATGATGTAAGTTCAAAGTAGGAAGCAGCAAAGAAGGTAGTTTTTCAAAAAACATCTAGTTAGAATGCTACAGGTTGTGGTTGACAATCAGCTGAACTTGAGCTCTCAGTGCACTACTGTGACCACAGAGCTAGTTTCACCCTTGGTTGTAGGACTAGGACATCACACAGAATCAGGGAAGTTACATTTGCTTTTTATACGTAGCTGTTTTTGTATTTAGTGTCCAGAATATACTAAATGGGTTGTTAAGTTGGGAAGAGTTTATAGAAATATCATAAGAATAGTGAAGTATTTTTGAAAAAGGGTGAGATTGAAAGACTGCAAGCACTCATCATACTTGGCTCGTTAAAAAGGTAAGGTTAAATTGCAAACTGTAAGTAATTACATGGGGAATAAATTCTGGGAATTAATTTAGTACCATGATGGAATTTTGAGTTTAGCATATACAAATAAAGATCCATGACCCACTGAAAAAGAAAATTGGGCAAACACAAACTAGAATTAGATTAGAAATGTAAGTATTGAGTAATTTTAATCCCTACTGACACATTTCATCACTGTGTTGAGATTGTTGTATTGACTAGAAAATATGTCAGTATAGATAAGGGATTTACCAAATTTACCATCAGTGCTGCAAAAAGAGAACTAATTTGTGTAACATTATTTGGCTCATATTCTACGAGTCTTTTAAGGACATGAATAGTAGAAATATAAAGTATGACAATTTCTTCATATTTATGTTTATGCTTTAGATTTATGGATAACCTGCAAACTGAGGTTCTAGAGATAGAATTCCTTTCCTACTCTAACGGGATGAACACCATCAGTGAGGAAGATTTTGCCCATATTCTCTTGAGGTATACGAATGTGGAAAATACATCAAGTTACCTGGAAAACATGCGCTGCAGTATTCCTGAAGAAAAGGTAATTGTTTAGCAGTGGACCACAGCATGCACTCCCAGTGTCATTAAGATGAAAACAGCTTTGTTGGACTGAATTACTTAGCACCAGGATTTTATTCTGATCATAAACTGCGTGCCTGGTTTTTCAGATTACTTGCTGAATAAAAAGTAGAAGAGTAAATAGCATAGAATTATGTTCCATAGGATTTAGCTAGTAATATTGTTGAAGTTTAGATAGAAGATAAAAATACAGGTTAAATTGCAACAACCATAAGACATTAAAGAGAACAATTTTCTAGCAATGAGTTATTAAA
>VZTD01005782.1:2277657-2437399 GCA_013397725.1 Rhagologus leucostigma | reverse complement strand
TGTGTCTCAACAGGTGCAGGACCAAAGTGGATTCCAAGTAAAAACATGAAACCTTATCAAGTCCAGAAACAAGCAAGAATCGACTCCGGGACCAAGGAGGCGAGCACGGAGACGTGAAGCAGGGTCAACACTGTGGTTGATGCCACAGACGTCAGTCATCTTTCTATGCAAGAACTGTGGACTGAATCTTATGCAAAAGTGTGGGAAAGTTAAGGGTGTAAATTTTGTATGTGAAAATGTTGTACAAGTTATGTTGTAGTTCAGAGATTCCTGTGTGANCAGGCCTAGACACCATTTGCCTAACTCACTCAAGGCCAAAGAAACCATTCTCAACATGTTTGGTTTGTTTACCAGCAAACAAATGGCTGCCTTCCAAACATGTTCAGCTACAGCCATCACAATTCAGTTTGAATCCGGTGGAAAGTTGGGATGTTTGGGCCAAATTCCTTCCTGAAGCTCCCTATGAACCTCAGGAATTGGAAATTCTTGGTTCAGTAAAGATGAAGTTTTGTGTAACATTCAGTTCTCCAGGGTTGAAACAAAATAAAAACAACAGAACAGATGTAACTCCAAATTAAAAAATATATAGAAATGTAACATCTTGGTGCAATTCAACAGTAGAAATGAACACACTGTCGGACCAGGTTCCATTGCAATTGCTGCGAGGGATGTTCCTCATTTGTGGGAACAGAATTTGGTCTGCAATTCCCTCAAACATCAAAGGCGGGCCATGCAGCATTGGAAAACTTTCTTTGCTAACACCTAATGCAAAAATGATAAAAGAACATAAGCATAGAGAAAAAAGATTTATTGAGCAATATACATCGGATTGTAATGACAAATTTGTAGCTTGAAATTTTGGACGAAGGTTTACCGCTGCGCTCCTTTTACCTGGTGCAGCTGCAGGAACAGCCTTAAAACAATTGGATCAATTAGGCTGTTGGCTAAGTAAGAACTCTTGTGCTGTCTCTCTCGCACTGAGCGATATGTTAACTGATGTTCAAAGTGTGAGATAAGCAACTCTGCAAAACAGAGCAGCAATTGATTATCTTCTATTAGCTCATGGACATGGATGTGATGAATTTGAAGGTATGTGTTGTATGAATTTATCGGATCGTTCGAAATCCATCCATGAAAGTATACAGCAGAGGATGGAATCCTAAACTTAGAGAAGGAAGTGGATCTTTGTTGGACGATATGTTCAATTGGTTTGATTTCACACCCTTATGGAGAAAAGTTTTGAAGATAGGTTTGTATGTGTTAATTGTTGTTGTTATTCTTTTAGTATCTGTACCTTGTATACTTCACTGTGCTAGACGAGCCGTGGACAAAGCTGTTAAGGAAGTGTTTTCGGTTCAAACAGGAGGGGGAGATGTGGGAATTCAAAGTGCAGGGAATATTTCTCTGCCTATTTTGAAGTGTTCTACCCCCCTGGACAACACTGGTTTTGACCTTTGTCCATGGAGAAAATTACCTACTCTCTGGGAAGAATTAGAATCCACACAGGTGTAAACTAGGTGATAGAATATTATGTAAGATCGTCACAGGGTGAAGAATTTAGAAGTTTTGGGTTAGCTAATATAGTAAATAGATAAAAGGTAAAAACTCCAAGATGGAGGATAGTTGTTGTCTTCTAGTCCTCCTTCTTCTTCCAGCACCCCATATTCTGTGGCAAAAGCAGTTTAGCATAATTGGATAGAAAGTTCCGCAGTTCCTGTCTATGTGACAAGATGATTTACTGTACATTGGTGGAAAAAAGAAAATATCATTTGTTTAAATTTCTAATTGGATAATTTACGTATAAAAAGGCTGTGTAATCTTGATAAGTTGGCATTTCTTGCATTCTGTGCTTTGTGCTAAGTCTGAGCCCAGACTGAGCCCGGTTGGTGGCTCTATCTCTCTGATAAAACTTTAATAAACAAGTATCTGAAAGCAGCTGAACGCGAAAACGTCCCGTCTATCTCTCGAACTACTGGCAAAGATCAAGGGGTCTCCCTCATCAGGGGAGACATAATTTAAGGCACAGACTGTGTCAGCATAGTATTCATATTTTAGACTGAAAAACTCAGATCCTGAAGGTAATTGGCCGTGACTCGTGTTTCTCCCCACAGGGCTGCGTGGTTACAACTGTCCCTTCTAGAACTGCGCTACATGGTCTGAGTTTCTTTTTGCTCCATGTTGGTCACATTGATGGTGTTCTTCTTACCTCTAGTTTCTACTTACTATGGCCATATTAATGCAAAAGTACATGCTACAGAGAGCCCAATGTGCTGCCAGCTGAGCCTGCTGCAACGGGAAACAGTGTGCATGGATACAATAAGGAATATTTGCACTGGAGACATCAGAAGTCATCTTAGATACGATTTGAAGCACTTACTGATGGGAGCCTTTTAATCTTTATTCATCTCCCGGGGGGATGGCGCAAGAGAAGCTGATAGAATGTATTTATTGATCACACAAGTGAGGGTCATCAGTCACACAGATTCCAGGGAGGAAAATGGTCTGAATGCTGCAGTACTTTGGTTTACACAATTTTGTCACAACTGAGCACTACACGTCGGGTCTCTCTACCCAGCTTTACAGAGCTTCTCCAGCAATTTTGTTCCGGCGCAGTACAGCCAGGGCTTGCTGCAAACTTTGCCTTTCACTTAGTTACTCCAGCTGTTTTCCTTTCCATCAAAGATTCTTTCTTGTTACAAATGTAAACTTTAATCTCTTGTTTTAGCTAATTTATGCTAATGCTCTAGATGTAGTGCTGCTGGTAATTAAATTCTCCGAAGATAATAGTTATAGGGAGGCAGACCACTCCCAAAACCAATTAAGATCACTTTACCAGAAGTTTACTCAACATCTTGTATTCCCAAAACTAGACAATATGAAGGCTCCTTGGCCTGTCTGCCATTTATCTATTTTCAGCTATGATCTTTGAAAGACAGTTTCTTCAATACTGTACATAGCATAAGCAAAATACTTGATCATGCAGTAATTTCTGATGAACTCAAAATCTGCAAGGCAGACAATATTTTTTCAGTGTTAATGAGGCTGGAATTTGTGAGGTAAACACTATGTATTTTTTCAGGTTTAATTTCCAAATGAGGCCGCTTTTGGGGCAAAGATCTGAAAACACATAAGTTGGATGTTATCAGTGAGCTGATAGAAAGAAAGTATTCTCTGCCTAGGATGACATGCCATGAAATAGATCACAGAAAGCAAAGGAGAAATCAGAAGATGACAAAAAGAGACAGTGTTTGCTATGTGTAGTTCGCTTTCTAAACTCAAGTGTCCTTTTAACTGTGGTTTGGGGTTTTTTTTCTCCCCAGGCAACAAAGGTTCACCTCCCTATCCTAGCATTAACCTTGGCATACCTTCCAGTGGATTGCATATCCTGAGAGATGAAATTTTAACTTTTCAATCCTTGTAGGAACTTCCTGTCTTGTAGTTAAACTATACAAGGAAAGAAAGTCGTTACCATTTTCAGATATTGAATTACTGTTTTTACAACAAATTTTACAACAACAAATTTATTTTGAAATAGTAAAACAATGCTTAAAATACTAATATTTTAAGAATAATCATGGTCCAATGCGTAAATACAGTTATTTTAAAAACATACCTATAGTATGTTTTACTCAGTGAAGAAAAAATGGGCTATATTTCATTACGGAAATTCCCATTTTACTAATTCAGCACACAAGCTGCAGGCACATAGCAGCTGCACTTAAGATCATGTTTTGATATTTGCCCTATTTTCCTTAATCAGCTCATTGCAAGCAAGAACAAAAAAAGTGTCTTTAGAAACAGATTTTAGTGCTTATTCCCCCTTGCACCATTGGAGCTGCCTTCAGACTCTCAGCTGCTAATCTTCGGAGCAGTGCTTTCTTCACGATACAGGGACTTTATTCTGGATATTTTCTTCATGCCTCCCTTTGGGGGTTCCAGCTGACAAAACCCATCTCACCTCTTACCTTACCTGCTTTTGCTGTTGTCTTCATGGTCCTCTGTGGGTTCTCCCAAGAACCTTCCCAATCACAAAAACATGGCTGTTAGAATTGCAGTTCATTTAGGGTTTTCAGCAGTCTTCTAAAAGGTCTCAGAGAAGAAGTCTTTGCTTCCCATGGTGGTTTGTGTGACAGTAAATTATTAAGGTTAGCAACATCATATGGTTCTGTGTCTCATACACAACTGAACAAACTGTTAGGGCCTAACAAACACTGAGCTTCCAGACAAAACAGTTAATTTTGAGATTCTTCTAGACTTCTGCACATCCTTTCTAAAGTACACAGGGACAGTTCTGCTGATTACAGCACAGCATCAGCCAGCACAGCTCTATCAACAGCCAGGAGCTTTCTGTCCTCAAGTGAAAGACAGAAGCTTCATTTTCCTTCCACCTTTAAGTGAGATGATGATCCTTCTTTCAGCCATTAATCCTACTTAGGATTTAGAAACAAGGAAGGAATTATTTCTGCTTCTGAACTTCTCATACTATGAGGCACAGAGTTACTGAGTGAGTTTCTTGAGAACCTTTCAAACGTTAGTGTTGAAATGGAAGAGTCAAGTAGACAATCACACCCTTAAGACAGTTGTAGGCAACTTTATGAGGCTTTAACAAAATGTTTTATAGCAATGTGCTAACAAAGTATTGTAAAATCTGGGTGAGTATCTCCAATGCATCTAAGGAAGTAACTTAACTCGTTAAATAGTTTCTTTTGGAACACTTGACATGCTTTATTTCATTTTTTTTCACAATTTATTTAAACATCTCACATATACAAAATACATTTTCTTTCTTGCTTTGAAATGATGGGGGGTTTTTTTCACCCATAGTAGAAGATGGAAATGAAATTTGAAAGCAGGAACACCTGATTTTGGAGGAAGAAGACAAAGAGGAAGAAAAATTATCCACATGCTTAAGCTGTGGGTGAGACAGGACATCCTAAGTTTTAAGACAGACTTAAAAGAAACAGAGAAGCAATACTTTAAATGCTACTAGCACCATCAAAGTTCAAGTACTGGAAAGATACTCTGTAATTATGCAATTAGCACCACTGTATTTTGAGTGGAACTGAAAATACCTCAGATCATATGGAGAAGTTCCTACAAAAGATGTGGATCACTCTTGATTTAGTATATGAGGTAGTTTAAACCTTTGGAAGTCGTGGATTTAAACTTCCTCTGTGGAAGATATTCAAAGGCCACAAGTGGTGCAAACTTTCATGACTTTTTATTTTGTTTTTTTTTCTTTACAAAGGTTGACATTTCCCAAAACAAGGTGTTAAATCTTGAAAGACTTCCAAGTCCATTTGGGGCTGTATTAAATTTCATTGCACAATGCTCCAATCAATTCTTCTCCTTCTCTTTCGCCCAGAGTTTAAGCAAGTAGATGAACAGAAGAAATGGAAGGAGTCAGCTTTCATTATAAAAAGAAATGACAAGAGAATAATTTGGGAGAGGCTTTAAGTTAATTTTAGTTCATTCATTTAAAACAGACTGGGCCAATGTCCAAACCGAGTTCTTGGTCAGCGCCGCCAATATCCAAAGGTGCAATGTCAAGGATGGGCAAGCGGGATGGCTTATTTGTTCTGTATTCAATGATTGTTTTGCCCCATTCATTGTTCTTTCTCTGTAAGAGAAGATTCATTGCAATTGTTATTGCATTGTTCACAGTACTGAGAATTGTTTCACTTGAAAGGATAATTTCTGAAAGAATTAATTATTAATTTTGCTTCTATTGTTTGCAAATCAGATACCCACATCCAACTACTCAGATCTCCAATACAGAGAAAATATTTACTTGAATCTTCTGTAGTCCTATGTGTGATGCTGTATACAAGCTACCATACTATTCACACTGATGTTAGATCCTAAGAGAACTCTGCCTGAGTGTTTCAGGACTTAAAGTTCCTGCCCCTCCTATGGCTTGTGCAGTGTTTTCTTATCAGTCTTCTGCTTACATGGAATTTGGATCTGGACCCTCTGAAAACTTTTTTTTTGCCACACTGCACAGTACAAGGTAGGATTTGTTTGTAACCTCTTCCCTCCCACTTGTTAAGCATCTCACATGGTCGGGTTTGTAGGCTGTGTATCTTCACCAGGCAAAATTTTGCTGGTTTGACCGATAATCTAATTCTGAACTAAAGCACAACTCTGTCCCTAATCATGTGCTTAGGCCTGGGCAGTCACCGCACCCATGGTTTCTGCAGTACTTACAGAGCAGCCATCCTCAAGAACACTGAAAGTGAATCTGCTGTTGCCTTCAGCTCGTAGTTCAACATCATTGGATCCCTGCAGTACAACAGCCTTTTTAAGGTTGCCAGTTTCTGCATCCATGTAGGCAATGCTGTTCTTGCAGTGGTAGGTGATGTTCTGAGAGGCATGGTTGGCCAGCAGACGCATGAAGGCGAGTTGGGTGGCCATATCCTTTGTGGTCACTCCTTCACTATTGTATTCAAACTGAAAAACAGAGAGGAACCCAGTTAGTTGTACTGCTGGGGAAAGGAGGATGTTTGTAATGGAAATGTGTGACAGCTGCTCTAGTCTCCTGGTTTCAGCTAGAGTAGAGTTAATTTCTTCTCAGTTGCTGATACAGTGCTGTGTTTTGGATTTAGAATGAGAATGGTGTTGATAACACACTGATGTTCACTGATGTCTTGCTTTTTTGCTAAGTCATGTTTATCCTAAGTCAATGACTTTTTTGTGGTTTTTGTTGGGGTTTTTTTTTGTTTGGTTGGTTTTGTGGTGGTGGTGGTTTTTTTTTTTGGTGTCTCATGCTCTGCCAGTGAGGAAGTGGGCAAAAGAAACTGGGAGGGAGCACAGCTGGGACAGGTAACCTGGGCTGACCAGGGATATTCCACACCATAAAACATCATGGCCAGTATATAAACTGGGGTGAAGTAACCCAAAAGGGTGGCCAATCCGGGTTCAGAAAGGGGGGGCTCTTGCACCAGTCAGCGGGTGGTGAGCAATTACACTGTGCATCACTTGCTGTTTCACTTTTTATTATCATTTTTATTTACCATTTTTGCTGAATTTTATTTTATTTTCAATTATTAAACTGTTCTTATCTCAACATACCATGATTCTCCTCCCCATTCCATAAGGGTAGACTGGGGGGAAGAGAGAGAGAACTGAGCAAGTGGCTGTGTGGTACCTCATTTCTATCTGCGCGTAAACCATGACAGCTAGGAAGTTTTAAAAAAAAAGAATCAGAAGTCTTCAATCACTTTTCTGTTGCTACTCCAGAACTAAAGAGCATAAAATAAAATTAGTAGGAGGTAGACTGACAACTAGACATGAGGGGATGTAGTTAAACTGTAGAGTTCTGTTCCAAGAAATGGTGTTAGCAGTTTATGTGGGTTCTGAGACAAGATCAGGTAAGTTCAAGGAAGACAATCTAGTGTTTCCACAGCTACACACAAAAAATGCCTGTTTCAATAAAACCCTGGAAAATTTTTGAGTCTAATAGAGTAGTGTCTGTGGATAATACAAATCTTTACTTTTATATTCTTTTTACAGCATCTACTTTTAGCCCCTGTAAGAAACAGGACCCTAGACTGTTCTGACCCCATGTGATCAAATCTTATCTTGGACACTTCATCACAATATCAACTCAATTTCATTTAAGAATGATGTAATTAAATCTCCTCAGCTGTACAAAAGTGGTTTATTTGCAATTTGCTGGTACAGTGTCTAACATGGAAGTAGACATAGTTCTTGCTTTTCCTTATGCCAACAATTCTAAACGTTATGGTGGCATGCACTCAGAATCTGTGATGTGTAATATAAATATCTTTCCAGGAATAGTGTTGTATGTATTGTATGTAAAAAATATCAATTAAAAAGATTGATGTTTTTCTTACTTTTTCAGACATTTTCTGGACTGTCTTTATACGTACCATATTCCAGTCCAGGCTTCCCTTAGCAATAACCATTATTCAGGCTGAATTGATCATTTGCAGACATCAAGAAAAGTTAGAACAATAATCAGAATTACTTTAAACAAACTGCTCTAAACCAGTACCAGAGCTCTATGGCCATGAGATAAAAGTTAGTTGGCTTTTTCATATTTCTCCCCTAAGAATTTAATTTATCTGCTTGCTTGCTGAGAGTCAATGAATTGGGAACTCTTCAGACAGTGCTGTAGGAAACAATCACCCTGCCATACATCACTTACCTGGCTGCCACCATTGATAGTTTCACCAAACCATATGTGCTGCTTCTTGTCCTTGGGATTCTTGTTGATATACCAGTTCTTAGCAGGAATACTGTCAGGGTTGGCATAGATGCAAGTCTCACCAGTGGCAAAATCACAGTATGCTCTAATGGCATCTGCAGTGCAGCCGTGGTTGGGATCAATCCAGTAGAAGCCTGCCATTGAGGGAAGAAATGTGAACAATGGTTCCCTCAGCCTAAACCTTGCATTCAGTTCATATTCACTTGTCTGATACAGGAACTCAGGCCATAAATATCACAGCTAGGTACAATATTAAGGTGGTAAGTGGGATACACATATATTTTTGATTGTTAACGTATAAGAAACTGTATTTGAAAGTAAGGGTTAAATATTTTTGTATTATTTTGGAAAGTTATTGCAAGAATGCGCAACAATATCTATAAAGAGCTTTTCAGAATGTACTTGTATCTATTTTCAGTGGAGGCAGAAAGAACTTCTTCATTTGTCATTTAGTATTTTTGCCATGTGGCCAAAGATACCATTCACTGAAGAAAGCGAATGACCTGGAAGTGCTCCCTGAGCCAGAAAGTGCAAACATCTGGCACTAACATACCGCTGCTCCATTCTGGGTGGCTAAGTCTGAGGTCACGACAGGTGCGAGCTGGGTTCTTTTTGGAGCCTTCTGGGGTCAGCAGGGTCTCAATTTGGTTGTTCAGTGTTTTCAGAGTGGCATCAACTTCATAATCCTTGGGTCTGAGAGAAGGCTGATCAGCCCGGTAGTATTCTGCATCAAAGCCAACTTCATATCCACCACCATTGGGACCAGGGGGGCCAGGGGGACCAGGAGGACCAGGAGGACCCTAAAGTTTTTCAAAAGCAGAAGACAAGAAGCATTCTGTCAGATATATGGTGCTTTTAATGAAATGCTTCCACACATGGATAGTCCTGCTTAACACTTGGCACCCTCAGCTCTGATTGGAGGCAGCACACATGGACTCGCCCTGTGGTGACTGCTACGGGTTGAAGCAGTGGAAGATGCACAGTGTAGGACTGCCAAATCTCCTCTGTGTATTTACTCTCTGGCCATAAGGAGTGAACAAAACCTCTTAGTTTAGGTCTATTAAACATTTCCCTAATATTAAATATATTTTTTAAGAAATAAAACCACATGCATTATTAAACTGCTAGGCTTCTGGAGTGACATAACTGCTAGGCTTACAGTGTAACATAAATGTGTTAAATCAACAAAAAAAAGGGTTATACTCACGGCAGGACCTTGGCTACCGTGAGAGCCACGCACACCAGCAGGGCCAATTGGTCCAGGGAGACCATTGCGACCATCTTTACCAGGAGGACCAGAAGGACCAGGTGGACCCTAAAAGGATATTTGAACAGTTTAATGACAGTAAAAATGCTACAAATAGAGATTCATATGAATGGGAGCATACATATACATTGCACAAACAGAATGGGAGATATTTGAATATATTCTGAAATTCACATACCCTTGGGCCAGCAGGGCCGGTGTTACCAGGAGGACCTTGATCACCATGTTGGCCCTATTGGGAACGATACATAGTCATCAAAAAAAGAGCAGTGGAACATGTTTGTGTTTGCTTCATTCAAGAGGGAACTATAGGCAACATGTTTTTGGGCTCAGAGAATGGGAATCTAGGGCTAATGACATTTATTAGTGGAGTTAGGGTATAAAATGCTTGTTTTGGTAAGAGAGGAGAGGGCGTAAAGATGTATTTAAAGGGATAACCTGTAAAGTTTTTTATATTGTTTCTTCCAAGCTTCAGAGAAGGCTTTAAAATAAAAGTCAGCGTTCCTAAAGTTGATACCCATATTTAAAGGGAAGAAGATCCACAGCTTACTTTGAGTTTTCTGAGATAAAGGTTTTACAATTTCTGGCCAAAATAAGAAATAATACTAAAACAAAGGCAGAGGATTTTTTAATTCTTTGTTAGCCAAATGCAATTGAGCTTGAAGGCAACTAATGGTACTCACAGTTCTAATGCCAATACCAGAATTTGCCATTTTGAACAAAAAACATTGAATGTTAAAGAGACTATTTATGACTCTTCATTTGAAAGGTGCTGCACAGTGGAGTAAGTGGTATTAACATGCTGTATTGTGCATATGTAATTCCTTGCTAGGGTGACCTTATTTTGGTTTTTTTGCTCTTTATACTCAAACCCCTGAAAATCATTTACTTACAGCAAGACCAGGAAGACCCTGCAATCCATTGTGTCCCTTCAAGCCAGGCAGACCTCTAGGCCCCTTATCACCAGGTAGACCTTTCTCACCGCGTGGACCTTGTGGGCCCTAGAAAGGGATATAGGTGTCAGAGGAATAAATTAGAAGGCTTCAAGAACATACTACTGTCAAGGCAAGAATTAAGCATAACTATTCTACATTAAGCCATATCCCAATGTATATAATGGACATCCCCTTAACACACCCAGGAAGAGTGCCAATCCCAAAAGTTTCAGACTGATCCCACAGAAGAGAATGCTAATTGAGATTCTAAGTCCTTAAATATTTTCAGGTCCTTAAGCATTACTTTTTGGGCCCCTTCGTCACTTGATCAGTTCCATGAGTCCTTATCAATAAAACATATTTTCTCTTCCTGCATCAATGTGGTAATATATTTAAAAATCAGACTTACAGCAAGACCTCTTGGACCAAAAGCACCAGCAGGACCGACAACACCAGCAGGGCCCTGAAACAAGAATAGAAAATACATGTCACTGCTGTATATTGTTCTAATGAAGGTTCTGTGCTCAACAAATCTCTGGAAAAAGTGAAGTAATTATCTATACATTGGAGAGGCGTGATGTATTTTGTATATATGTATATATGATAGACACGTCTTAGTCCTCTTAGACCTTAATCCAAAAAGTTATGGTATATCATTATCTCATCAACTTACAGGTTCACCACGGTTTCCAGGCTTTCCAGAAGGACCAACTTGGCCATGAGGACCAGGAGCACCCAGAGCACCACTGGGACCAGGACTACCAGGGGCACCACGCTCACCCTGGAAACAGAGGAATGCAACAGGAGAGACATTGGTTATTACTGACTTACACATATTGGAATATTTCTTCCATGACAATGAAATAAAAGAAAAAGAAACAAATTACCTTGAAACCAGGAGCTCCATCTCGGCCTGGAGGACCATCATTTCCAGGATTGCCCTATTAAAATACCATGAGAACAGTTACTAAATTCAATCACCTTTCATCTCACACAGAACTGTCTCAGTCTAATTGCTTACAGTGAGAGTAAGAAGATATTGAGATAGGATAGTGTAAATCTTGAAGAGAAAAAACCTCTTCCTTATACATGCCATTCTCAAATCCCTGAAATATAGTAATGTTCTCAGAAAACTAAAATGATCTTCAAATATTTTAGGTTTTAAAAGTTCAGTAAAGAAAAAAAATACTGGGCTTTGCAACATTTCTCTAAATGAAAAGGCTAAGACAATAGTGGTCTTCATCTAGCTTGCACTCTTTTAAAACTGATACTTTCTTTTTAGGTGAAAAATGCCAGTGGAGTGAAAAGGACCTAAACAATAGCCAAAACTAAATTACTTTGTTGTGGTTCTTCACAAGGTTAAACAGTTTCCTTTATGAATGTTAATTTCACTTCAGCTCTTAGGCTGTGTCCAAAAAAACCCCTTTTCCTTCAGAAAATTCCAATGAACAAAGTTCAGGATTTTTAAATTTATATTCTCTGTTTTCTTTGAAATCCTGCAAGTCTCTGCAGGATTTGTATTAACAATGTATTAACAATGCTTCAGGTTATCAAATAAGCTTCCCTGAAAATGCTGCAATTTTTATACTTTCCTGAAAGATACGTATGTTCTCCATTCCATCTTTCTTGGAATTTAAGTAAAAAGTCAGAAGATTCTGAGAGTGACTTCACGATGTATTTCAGACTCAACTTGTGCTCTAAAAATTTATCACCTAGTTGGGCATAGGAATCCATGACTATAAAAATCCTGATATAATTTTCTCTGAAGACATTGTACCAGTTTGCTAGCAGAACAGCCTCCAGTTCCATCCACTTTTTCTGAGTATTTATGTTTGGCTCAGAATAAAAGAAAAGCAACCTGAAGAGAATAAAAGACAGCTTACATCACGTCCAGCTTCACCAGGAGCACCATTTGGACCAGGAGAACCCACAGGACCAGAGGGACCACGGGCACCAGGAGGACCAGAAACACCCAGGGGACCAGGTTCACCCTAATACAGGAACAGTGGTAAGAAAATGTGACATTATAATACAACACAAACCAGTCTTACAGAACTTTTAGCCTTTATCTAAGAGAAACATTTCCCTGCAATCAGTTGGGGAAGGAAAAAAGAATCAGGACATAAGAAACATACCTATCTTTATCAAATATTATCTTCATTCCAGATGTTACTATTAGAAACCTCTAACATTTCTGACCATTTCTGACATTCAGAAATATGCTCACTTGCAGATAATTCTGGTTTCTCTGCAATAAGCCATAATTTCTTCCATTGCTCTAAGTCTGGTAGGTCCATATCCTCTGTTTCCAACAGCAATGGAAACAGCAGAATCTACATCTCCTTGGTTTCCCGTAAGAGGGGACCTCAAACGTGTGTGAGTTTTTTCTTTTTTTTTTTTTTTTACATGTTATCCGTTTAAAGCAGTTAACTAATCATATACTCACTGTTGCTCCAGAGATGCCTGGAAGACCACGTTCTCCCCGGGAGCCAGGCAGACCAAGGATACCAGGAGCACCAAGAATACCCTGAGGACCTGGGGTACCAGGAGGACCCTATGACATGAAGAGAATAATATTTATATTAATAGACAAAAATAAATGTAACATACACACCTGAAAATGATACTGAAAATTTCATTCTCAGTTGTAATTTCTGCAGATCACAGAAGAAATTTCTCTAATTTTTTCTTGAGTAACAACTGTGGTATTTCACACAAGTGCTTACTTGAATAAGAAAAAAACACGTATGACTGTAAAAAAAGCCAGTAATTTTGGATGTGAAAGCTTAAAGGTACTCAAAATGAATTAATTTATTTGCATAATTCTAAGTCAACCTGAGGGCAGACAACTTTAACCTTGTGATCCCCACAAATCAGAGTTTCTGAGGCAGCTATGAATTGAGATCATTCTAAATGGACATTCACATGTTCCTTCTTTTTCCATCCATGAGGATCAATTTCAGAGCAGATGTCCTTCTTTTTCTCAGACTAAATATCAACTTCTTCTGTACTCAGAGAAAGATAAAACTCACCACAAGAGAACGAACAAAAATAAAACCCTGACCCAGGGATCAGATTCACTTTTTATGGCATGTTTGTCAATCATGCCTATGAACAATTTCTTGTGTCTCAGTGGAACTTCTACATAAAGGCTTTGCTACATTTGTGGATAATGTAGAAAAGTCCTTCACAAATGCCAAAAGTATCTCAGGAGCCATAACATTTACATGAAGAGAAACATATTTAATGAGATGTGATACTCAGTAACTTACAGCAGCACCAGCCTCTCCAGATGGACCTTTCTCACCAGCAAAACCAGGTGGGCCAGCAATACCTTGTTCACCAGTGCGGCCGACTGGTCCAACATCACCACGCAGACCTCGAGGACCATCTTTGCCAGCTGGGCCAGGAGGACCAGGGGGACCAGTGATGCCCTAGGATTGAGTATGAATATGATACCATTACAATATAGACCTGGGGATAACATAGATAAATTCCATTTTAAGTCCATGTAGAAAAATAGTCCCTTCCAATAAACAGTTATCAATTTGTCACCTAGTTGGGCAGGTTATCAGCTGCTCCAAAGCAGCAACTTCTATTGCTTTGTTAGCAGTGGATAGGTGGAAGCAGTAGAATTATTGAACGGATTTTTTTTTTTTTACTCTGGGCAGGTGAAAGTGGCAAAATTTGGTGGGAAAATATAGAAAAAACCCCAATATCTTCCAATTCAAGAGGATTATTTGCTTTGGATACTGAGATTTAAAATTTATTTAAATCTAGGGCATCTTAGCAAAGAAGTGTCTTTTGGTAAAGGTTGGAAACACCTTTGAAAAGAAAAACTACAAATGTCAATCTGGAATGAGAATTTCTTGCTGAAAAATAAAAAAGATTCACATCCTAAAACACAATGAGAGTTTGCCGTGCTCGAGACAGGGGCTAGAACTGCAAGTACTTTAGAAAATGTGGACATACGATAACCTCAACATTTTTCTGCAGATTGGACATGACCTTCTTATTCCACTCCATCATGAGTAATTGCATAGCCATTGATTTGAACAAAAGCAAATAAACACAGATTTTTGGAAATGGTTGGGTACTTCAAGATATATAGGGATGCTTGATGGATTATAAAAAACTCACAAATTAAATGCATAGGTCATACTCTGGGAGTTTGAACAATTAGATTTTTTCTTATCCAATCCTATAAGGATATGAGGTGATTCCAGTGCAACTACAATTCATATCAACGAAACAAAAGTTAAAATTGTCCCTAAGCAAAGTAACTTCTGACTTTTCTCCCATTAGAACTTCTTCATTAGTTACTCACAGCAGGGCCAGGAGGACCAACTCTTCCAGCAGCACCAGGGAAACCAGTCATGCCCTAAAATCAAAATTGAAAACAAAGATTAGGTTTAAAGGAAACAATAACTTCATGCAAAGCAACAATGTCAGTACTAAAAACCTGAAGACTTACAGGAGGACCAGCATCACCACGAGGGCCAGCAGGACCAGCAGCACCAGCAGGACCCTAAGTAGGAAGGATTGAAAAAGAGAGATGGATCAAGCAAAGACAATTAAGGCTCCCTATTTAGAGTAAGGGCTCAGTCTCACTATTGTGAAAGCTAAGGGTGATTTTTACTCCAGCAGAAGGAGGACTGGGCCCAAAACCATGCTGCCTGTCCTGATATTAGGGTATTAAATTCTCACAGACATTTTAAATTGGTATCATAAGGCCTGAGAAAAGTTGCATAAGGCATTTATGATTCAAATTAATTTCCTAGCAAATGTTACGTGTATCTAAACAAACCTGGAAGTCAAAATGTGAAAGCAGGACAAAATCATCAAGTCCTCTGTTTGCACTTTGTGACTAATTCAGCCACATAGTTCAAGAGCCTGGTATTGGTCTATTAAAATCATACAATAAGTAACCCAAGCCATGTTATCCTGCAACACTTCGTGATACTTGAAGTACGTGGGTCTGACTTTCTGCATCATTTCAACCAGTTCCCCAATAATGGGCTATGTGCATGTGAAGCAGAATACAGCTTTGGGCTATAAAGGTGTCAGCACACGAAAAGCCTGTCTGCAAATGAGTGTATGGACAAATTTGCACATATGTGTCTGGATGACTGAGTCTGAAAATCAGACTGTGACAGCACAGCCCATCTTTGAGAGAAAAGTGTCAACATCTTCAGCTCAGAACTTACCCACAATCACCCCCTGAATGGTCCAAGATAGAGTGATTTTGCTGATCTTCAGAGCAAGTTGAAAATTAGTTATTATTTTCTCTTCATTTCAGTTCCAGACTCACGATCTGAGCCCACATAAATAGATTGATAAAATTTACATAATGTGTGAAAATCAGCATGGTAACTTTTCTCACAGCCTAGTTTCAAGTTTTGTTTCTTTCTTTCATTACCTTTTCAGAATTCAAGGCTTTCAGGATAATGTATTGCTTGCACAGCACAGTTAGGAGCTATGCACTTCACAAAGACACAATTCACTTACTGGTGGTCCAGAAGCACCGATAGGGCCAATGGCACCTGTTGGTCCAGTTTCACCCTTAGGTCCTCTGGGCCCACGCTCGCCTTTAGCACCAGGCTGACCAGCTGCACCCTATGGGCAGAAAAACAGACAAAATGAGGAACCGAAAACCTGGCACAGGAAATAGAGGAAGGTTACGGCATCAATACGAGGAAAGTACAAACAAAACTCACAGGGGGTCCAGCAAATCCACTGGGACCTACGGGACCAGGCTCACCACGTTCACCCTAGAGAGTGGACAAAGAAGAGAGGACTGGTTGGAATGGTCTTTAAAAGGGCAATTTTGTGAACATCATGTCTTTGACACAGGAATAATTGTAGAAATTGCTACTTACAGGGATACCACGGGCACCAGCAGGACCAGCAGGACCAGCAGGACCTCCTTCTCCCTAAAAGACAGACAAAACATTTTGACACTGGGAAATGGCCTTACTATAGTCAGAACAGGAATGATCTTGTGGTACAGATACATGTACTGAGTCTCCTTGGGTCTCCAGTGGAGAGGACGTTACTGAAAATGCTTCTGGTTCTGATCCACCCTGTATTAATAATTTCTAGTGATTCTCAGACAGCATAAAGAATCATTCTGGGCTAATGTGTGGTTATTCATTGCTGTATCAAAATTTCCTCTCATAGTATGAGGAGGATTGTGGAGTTTAACCTCAACTGGGAAAAATTCAGCCAAAGTCTGCATCAGAATCTTCTCCACATTTAACCCACTGACATGTAGATGTGCATCCTCTTCCCTGCCCTCTTAGAAAAAAGGTTTGGGGTCCTATGGCAAGCTTCACTGAATAGTCCCAACAGCCCTTGCTTCCTGAATCTGAAAAACTTTAAAAAGTTGTGCACAATAGAAAGATGGAATTGGTTCTTATGGAACTCATCTTTAATATTCATGTGTGAGTAAACTGTACCAACAAGGCATTTTTTCATTCAAAGAGTAGACTTACCCGATCACCAGCACCACCAGCAGGGCCAGGAGCACCAATGGCACCAGGGAGACCCTACACATCAAGAGACAGGACACTGCTTCAAACAAAATGTAAATAGGACCAACTACTTTAAATAAGCTTTCTCTTTCCTCTTGGAGAAAGGTGTGTAACTAACTTTCTTTCAGATGTTCTCAATATAAAGGACACATGACTTTATAAAACAGTATCTATTCTGTTATTTTCCTTCCCAAATTATGAATTCTAAGAAGGGCACCTGAAATCTCAAATTAAGGATGGTTTTGTGTAAGTTTGCAGGCTGCCTTTAAAATTAGCTGTCTGGGCTGAGCCCATGAAGTTAAAGAGGGTATCATCACACTGAATAGCTGTGCAATGCCTGTGCAATACTCTGCTCATGTAATTTCTCTGCTCGGATGCATGAGAAGTGATCATTTTTCTCTCTCTCTTCTCCTGAATTCAATCATCCTTGGACAAGGGGCAACAAAATTACATTGATTTGTATCAAAAATGAGCAGATATAAGCAGTAATGCAATACAGTGGGAAATGCAAGTCCTGAACATCCTTCTCCAGTTATTTAAGTTCTGAGGTGTAGCAAGGCAAAATCAAGTAGAACTATAAGATACTCACACGAGCACCATCTCTTCCTGTTGCACCTGTATCACCTCTCAGACCTGGGGCACCCTGGAACACACAGTGGGAAGAATTGTATTGGTAATGTACACAATAGTTTGCATGAAAGAAGTCTTGAGCTGTTTGCTGAGAATCTGCGCATTACTTAGACATCATACAAAAAGCTTATCATGCTAGGTTTTCTGGAGAATTGAACTTTGATTATTATTTCATTCCTGTTGCTGAGTAGGTAATGACTTGCAAAGTGCATGTTTGCGAAGAGGACTGACATGCTTTTCACAATAAACCTGCTTCTTTCATGGGAAATGTACTTGGTTTCTCCCAGGTCCCAAGAATTTTGAATGGAATTAGAAACTGAAAACCATGTCCATGTATATTACAAATAATGAATATAAATTCCTCTCAAAATCTCTTTTGGTCAAGAGATATCCATCTGTAAAAATTCTTCTGGGTATTCACATTATACTTTCTATATGAAGCAAGAAAACAGCTATTAAAAACAATTGTGTCATATGGGCGGACACATAAAATGCCATATGTTTCATATAACAAAAAGTTATTTTCAGGCCATCACTGGCGTCGAGAAATCAGATCAGCACTCTGTTCTCTTTTTTTTCTTAATACAGCCTAGTGTTCTGCATTAATCTGCATGTCAGTACATAGTGGTTTTTAAAAAGTTTTAGGATGGTATCTTAGAAAAGACCGTCAGCCTGTTAGACCAACAAAACCTCTACTTGCTGACTGTTGAGTAATACAGTTTCACAGTAAATAAAAGTCACACTGGGGTAACCAGCAGGTTTTTCCAAGTTAATGAAATTTAGGCATCTCAAACCTGTGCATGCAGTAACAAGGCAGTTGTCCACCTTACCTTTTCACCCTTGCCTCCTGGAACACCAGCAACACCTCTCTCTCCTGGGATTCCACCAGAGCCAGCAGGACCAGGAGCACCAGCAGCACCAACATTGCCAGGCTCACCCTAGCAGCAACAGCATATCATGTAAGTCAGGGTCAAGTCACTCACACAATTTGGAACAAAATCATCATTACTATTCTGCCCATCATTCTGCTTGGTTGTAAACAGTGTGAGTAGTAACATTTTTGTCTTGAGCTATTGTACATATTTTACTTTTCCAGCTAGTGAAGATGCTAGATGTGAACACTCTCTCTGATTCTGTGGGCTCCTGAGGTTTTAGGTCCATGTTCCAAACTAAACTTCTGTAGAAAGACTGAACATTTTCTGGACATGAAAATCCAGAAAACTAAGACCCAGATTCACTTAGCATCAAGCCAACATCATCATTACTATTGCCCTAACGTTTGGGGAAAAATATTGCTTACTAGACACAAGAACTTCCTGCATACAAATAGATGTGGGTATAAATAGAAGTCAGCATGAATTTCGGTCAGAATCTCAGATCCTATCTCCAAACAGAATAACAGCATACCCAGCTGTATTCAAACTGACATCCCCTCCCATCATCTATAGTACTAAACATAAACCCATTTAATATTAGCATGGACTAGCTGGGATGGAACTTTAACACTTGGAGAGAGGTTTTGGATTGCATTCATCAGGAATTCAACAGTAAGGCAATGGCAGCTGGAAAAGGCATACCTTGTTACCATCAGGGCCTGGGGGGCCAGAGGGACCACGGCTTCCAATGGCACCGGCAGGACCAACAGCACCACTCTCACCAGGAGGACCACGTTCACCCTACAGGAGACAGTCTGATCTGAGTGCTTCCTTGAATTGTTCTGGAGCCGAAAGCACTGGCTAGGAGCAATGACAGTGTCATGCATTTTTATCTGAACAAACCTTTAATTAGGATTGTGCAGTTATTAACTAAATTGGTCATAAGAACTGGCTCTAGCTTTTGACACGAAAATATCAAAATGAAGTAACAAAGTCTTGCATCATGGTAACAGCTGACAACTAAAGTATGAGTATTTCTTGAACATGGATTTTGGCTACAGTGCTTGTTCTGTTAACAGTGTCTGGCATTCTACTGTGAAATGGAGATTCTATTTTAGGGCAAATAATGGATTTTAGTGAAATTAAAGGGATAGTAACTGGCGAACAATTATTTTTACAGTGGCAAATGCCTGGTGAATACTGGAGAATAAAAGTAACACCTAAAGCCTACAAATGTGACCTGTACATTAATACAGGTATAAGGATAAATTCTGATTCATAGATCTGACATGGAAGACATGGAAGTAGCCAGAAACTTGATTTAAATGCACAATAGATCTATCAAAGATAGAAACACCAGTTTTGCTAAAAATATCTCAAATTATCTCAGTGTGATCAAGATGGACATGGATGAATAATCTGATAAGGTATAATGGAGATTTTTAGTTATGCTGGAAAATCTGGAATTTTGTGTAAGAATTATAATGTGGTCAAAGAACTGACTCAAGGGGAGATAGCACATTACTAGAAAGCACCAATGATGTAAAAGATTAACTTTTATTGTAGAGATGTTCCTCAATTGATATTTTTTCATACATTTTGATAATTACAAAGAGGCAGAAAAAGAAGAAATATGCAGATATCACAAAGGTGGAAGCATTTGTCAACAGAAAGAAGGACTGGCATACCACACAGGAAGAAGTAATAACCTGCTAGATGGCTGTCACAGAAAAGGGATAAAATTCAAGAGTGTGAGTACCAAGCCATTTATTTAGGCACCAAAACTGAGAATTCTGCCACAAATGGAGGTTTCAATGGTGAAAATGACTGAAAGGGGAAGATAATAGCCAACAATATGATGCAGACGTGAAAAAGGAAAATCTGATCTGGCACAAGGAGTGGGGTATTTTTAGGAAGTGCTCGTTTTGTGTATAAAGCATCAGTAAGACCTAATTTGGAATACTGGATGAAGTACACCCTAGGCTGGGTATGTGATACTTAGGGCAAGCTAGAACAGAGGCAAATAACTGCTACTGCTATGACAAAGGGAACTTGGCTTGGATACACTGGCAAAATGAGAGTTTAGAGCAGATATGGTTATTGATACAGACTCAGGACACTAAAACAGGGAGGAAAAGTGCTGTTTAAACTGACTGACATAACTTATAAGAGTGAATGGGAATACTTGTCATTGGATACATTTAGTCTGGAAGTCAGAAAAAAAGAAGAAGCAACAGAAGTAGGTTAAATATCAGTCTCTTTATAGGTGGATTTAGAAATCAAATAATTAATTAAGCATTTTATAAACAACTCCTTGCTCTACATAAATGGGATCTTCCTGCCATGCAGGAAGGCCTCCACACAAAGCTCTTTGAAGATGTTTATTGACAGTTCAGGATTAAAGGGAAGTGGGACACAATACCTTCTAATGACTATTCCAGGTTCTGAATTCAGCCCACTATTTATTCAAAGACAGTACTAGGGAGTAGGAGCTGCCTAGCAAGGGATAGTAAAACTGAAATGCTCAGGCTAAGAAGGTCCGCGCACGGGCACTGCAGATGAAAATTCTCATGTTCATCAGGCCTCAGTATAACACTGTAGGATCAGTCCTGTATCATCCACAGTCTCATTGGAAGGTTAATACAGAACATTATTATTTGGGTAATATTCATACTGCTTATACAGAAGTTTACTAACATTGGCAACTGTGTTAACCCTAACTTAAATACCCTGACATGTGCAAAGAGCAGAGAATATTATCCTTCATTCCTGGGAGTCTGCTGCAATGCACTATTCTGTAACAGAGAAGAGCTTTTGGCCTTGAGGAACATGGAAATGTATATAGCCACTATTATTACTGAAAATATTATTAAGACAGTCTGTACCAGATTCAAATGAATTACTCACTCTTGGGCCAGCAGGACCAGGGACACCAAATTCACCATGAAGACCCTGGAAGAGAGTAGATACAGTGGTCAAGTTTATTTCTAAGGGAAACTTATTTGCTTAAATTGTACTTTGTTTCTTAGCAACAAATGGAAATTCTCAAATTACAGCAGCATATTGAAAAGTTTCAGACAAATTTTCAGACAGTCTGTTACATACATATAAAGAACCCCTTTTCATCCAGCTGCACAGTATCTCAAGGTACATATTAGATAATATTTTTTCATCTGAAGAGTTAGTTATTAAATTACAAGCTCTTTTTTTCAGGTATATGCAATGTAAACCCTTTTACAGGGACACAGATATAACTATAAATCTTAAAGGTGATTATGACACATAGGATGCACAATTTGCAGATTACATCACACACTAACTGTGCAGCAGCTAGAGCATGAATTACAACTGAACTGCCTTGGATGCCATTGTAAATTCACTGAAATCAAACTGAGGTGCAAAAACATAATTGGAGTAATGCAGGTTAGATTGAACCTTGAAGACTTCGAAAGAAATGTGAGGTAAAATATTTTTCATGTACTGTTGCTTCTGGGAGAAGAACTGTATTTTATTTCTACTTAAGGCCCAAAAAGCAAAAGACTGTCTTCACTCTGTTTCATACCAAAACTTTGAAAAAGGAAGTATGATCTAAGTTCCAATGCAAAAGGGACTATTAAAGTTTGCATGTTACCCTGATTGCTTTGTTTTGGCAAATAGATTCAACAGGCCCTTGCTTCACCACGTGTGCCATTGCAAACACGGCCCTCATGCAATGCCTGCCCCATCCGTGGAATGCTGTGTCTGTCACTCACCCTCTCGCCTGGTTTACCAGCCTCACCAGCGGGACCCGAGGGACCTGGCAGACCCTGAGTGTAAAGAAATGAGAATACAAACACAGTTAAGGCAGAAGCTCTTCATGCTTTGGGAACCATAGGTAAGATTGAACAGAGCATATTGTTACTTACCTGGAAGCCAGGAGGGCCAGCAGGACCTGTTTCACCCTTTCCACCTTGGTTGCCCTGGATGGAATGAAAAACAAGTGATTAACTTGGAAGAAGAAACACAGGAAAGTGGATTTAAAAATGGGAAGTCCCATTAATGAAAAGTAAATCACAAATTGGATTTGTGTGGAGGCTGTTACTTACAGTGACTCCAGGAGGACCTTGAGCACCGTTGTTTCCCTCTGGACCAGGAGCACCCTATGTATGTTCAAGTGGAAAGCTGTTATCAAAGTTTTGATTTGATATGAATAATATCTCTCAATGATTATGTGCTGAAACCAAAAGTCTCTGACTGTATTTTGAACTTAACCATTTACTTGCAAGAACTTCACAGCCAGAGGTACTAAAGATGCTTAAAATTTTAAATTCTCATTATTGTTTTAGTTATTGCAGCACATTCATACTTAGGAAAACTTCTTTTGGAATTACAGAACATAGAAACCTTGCTGATAGCATTTTCCCCACAGCAGTCTGTTTTTTGGGTCCCTTAAATGGAAGAATTAGTAAGTTTCAACTATCAGGAAAAAGCTGGAAATTTACAGGATGGATTAGAAACCATACACTGTGCTCTAAGAATTAAGGACAGGGAGTGCTATTTTTTCCTCTTCATAAGATAATGTCCCATGATTAATTACCTGATTAATTACCCAATTACCCAATTCCCAAGAAGGGGAGGTTTCATTTATCCATTAAGTAACAGCCCCCACTGACATGAGGCTGAAGTGAATGCATTCCCAAGGGCTTTTCTAATTTCATCATCTATTCATGCTTGCACAAGCCAATGCTATCTAATTACAGAGGTTTGGAAAATCTATTTTTTTTTTCTCTCTGGAAGGCGATAAAGAAAACATATCCACATACCCGTGGGCCAGCAAGACCAACATTGCCTTTTTCACCAGGTTTGCCAGGTTCACCCTGAAGTTGAAAGGAAAAGATATAAAAGTTAACCAAGACTTCATATTAGATTCAATTTAAACTACTAAGCAGAGACTTATACTCTCATTGCCAGAAGATTCACTGTAATACTTCTTTAACCCCAATTAAAACACACGCAAGCTCCTTCTGTCTTTTTGGATCACTTAGATTAGCTCAAAAATATATGTCTTTTGTTTTCAAAACTCTATGCCTTTATGTTTTGAGATCATAATTCATGACACTCTGCATAGTATCCTACGCAATAAACTACATGTTGGCATGTGTGTGTATGTATGGCAACACCCAAATCCAGGACATAGTTGCTGTCTGTGGCCTCCGTGGCACATGTAAATAACCCCACTGAAGTCACTGGTAGCTTTTCTTCTAAGCTGAGTGAGCTTTGGATAGTGCTCCATAAGTAAGAGTATTCTGGAACTGGTTTAATGGCCAAACTTGACAGAAATTTTACTGATGTGAATATACAGAAATTATAAAATGGACATGCTGAAATCATAAAATAGACATATATTATTCTAATCACTTCAATGTCAAAATATCCCTAAGCTAAGAAAATTGCTTTTTCATTTCTTTTTTCATATTTTAGATAGCTGGAAAATAATTTTAAACACAACTTGAATGTAAGTGGCTGCCATCCAATGAGCAGCACAGGAGGATACAGGGAGATGTGTTGGATTAAGGTTAGAGTTAGGAACCTACAGATTAGTCTGAAAATACCTTCATAGTAATAGAAAGTTTCTGTACTGTACTTACAGTGGGACCTTTTGGTCCAGGGAATCCAATGTTGCCAGGCTCACCTCTATTACCAGCTGGACCAATCGGCCCAACTCTACCATCTGCTCCAGGGAAACCCTAGAAAAAGGAATCATACTATTAAATGGCTGAGGTAATTTAATTAGAGTTCAGCTTTAGGAGAAATACGTCAGGAAGCAAATGTCATTTAACTTTTCACCATTGTTGATACATCACATGCTCATGCATCCCTCCCTTTTTCTCCTTTTTGTAGAACTCTGAACTTCTGCTTCCCTTTCCAGGACACAAGCCTGATCTGAGACCCACAGAAATGAATGGAAAGCTTCACACTGATCTTCTGAGTAATACAATAGAAAATCTTGCTGGTTTTACAGAGTTGTGTTAGAGCTCAGTGCTGAGATGTCTGCTTTATACAATTGTACTTCATTCTTTCACATGCAATGGGAGAACAGAATAAAAAGCAAGGTACTTACAACAGGACCTTCCTTGCCAGCAGGTCCTGGGCTTCCAGGCTGACCTGGGAGACCCTGAGAAAGGAAAAGTTTCATGTTTTTAGAAGGAAACCAACTCACTCAACACATAACCAGAATTTTTTCTACAAGCATGCAAGGACACACACAGAGGTGCCAAGTTATCAATATACACCCTTTAAACAGGACTGTAGGTGCTATCACATTTCCACCTGAAGCACACTGTTAATTTGGTGGTGTGTGCTCCCATGCCAGTTGAAAATCAGTGTAGGGAATACCTGTTTTACTCAGAGAAACTAATTTAGGCTCTGATTTGGAGGACAGTGAGTTTCAACATTTGCAGATGCCTAATATTCACATGTGCAATGCAAACTTTCACTTCACAGGGTAGGGTAGGGAGAGAAAGAATAAGCAGTATAAATGTAATGACATGAACAGCCAACACCACTGAAAGTGAATGGCTGTTTTCAGTGAAATCATTTGCTAATAAAAAAAAAAATTGAGATCAGCCATCTCACATCATTTTAGTAGTGTTTGCTTTCCTTTGAGTTCATTAAAGAGGATACACACACTTCAGTTGTGATCACAATGATCGCATTCTGTAACTAATCACAAGCGGAACCCCCTTACAGAAGTCAGTGCAGTATCCAGTACAAGAGGACCGTGCTCCATCCCAAGGCAATCAAATGCTACCGTAACAAAAGTAACTAATTTCAGTAAACATTTTGATGCTTTTTAATAATTTCTGATGGGGTTTTCTCAATTGAGTGGTGGAAGTCCCGTAACTGTGGTTAGTACATGCTGAATTTTTGCAGCTGGATTTCTGAATAATTTTGTCCATTAATTGTAAGTAATTTTCTTTTTATGTTTTTCAAACGTACTCCACAGAGTTCAAACTTACTCTTGGACCCATAAGACCAGGCTCACCAGGACGGCCAGCATCACCATTAGGACCCTTAGCACCAACAGGACCACTAGCACCACGGTTACCAGCAGGTCCCTACCAAAAGAAATAAATAAAATTAGGCAGATGTAGCAAAAAGCATCACAAACCTGTATATAAAAGGTGGTTCAGAAATAGTGACCCAGACAGAAGTCTTACCATGACACCAGCTCTGCCATCAGCTCCAGGGAGACCACGAGATCCAGGTACACCCTGCAAGCCAACACAAAACAAATCAAGAAAGGGAAAGAAATCAATCTGTTCCTACAGGGTGGATAGTGATTGCTAGATTTCAGCCTTCCAAGCAGGTCTGCTGAATTTGAGGTAAGTGCAGCTTTAAGCATGCACACCTCAGTGTAAACAGGTATTGCAAAAAATCTCTCTCACTTCCTGTAGATTTCTTCAAATTCTAATCTGTTTGTATCATTTTCAGTGTTCATTGTAACTAATAGTGGCTCTAGCCAACAGCTAGGATCCCACAACCTGGCCCACACAGTTCCACATTTCCTGTAGAGAGTTACTGACTCTGTACACCCTACCCAAGGTGCAACACTGAATCTTTATCTCTGCCAAAAAAATTCTGTGGGCAGCACTGCAATTTTTCTTATTATTTTCCTGTGAATTCTTTTTCCTTCATGAAGCTACATGCCTCCTGAATTTAATGGAGTGGCTTTCTCACCCAGTGAAAAGTTTACTAGGCATCCTTGAAGACACTGAAATGAAAGCTTTTGCTCTCCATTATGTGTGAGCCCATTATCTGTTTAAGCAGTTAAATCCCATCACGAACTTTTAAGAGTAATCAAAAGATAATTCACTAAATATTACACAGTGGATATATCAAAGAATCTCTAAATACTTCAGCGATAAGATAGCAAATAAGCATTAATGCAAAGCAAAATAGGTTTGGTCCCAACTAATCAAAAGGCTCAGAATTGAAAATTATCACTACTTTGCAGCATTAATGTAAATTTAATTACTCATAATTATTTAATTTGCCTGTGGGAATCTAGATTGATTTCTGCTTTCCTTTTTGCTTCTACTTCTGAAACATGAAAAGAAAACCTACTCTCAGACCAGCAGGGCCTGGAGGACCAGCAGAGCCAGGTTCGCCAGGGCTGCCTCTCTTGCCTTCCTCACCACTAGGGCCAGGAGGGCCAGCAGGTCCAGCAGCACCCTATTTTGGACAAACAGAGAAAAAGAAGAAATAAGATGCTGTGTTGCAGATATTATCAGACTTTTGAAAAAATCTTCACATTTTGCCATACTTACAGGCTCACCCTTCATACCACTTTCTCCCTTCGCACCAGCGGGGCCTGGTTCACCCTAGAGTCCGAAACAAAAAGAGATGACAGAATTAGGCATCATTACAAAAATCTCTCTTCTACCTGGAGAGCTTACTCATTAATCAAAAAATTCTTTTATCATCCAATGCCATGCTTCCCTCTATTGTGAAAATGGTCAATGAGCATGACTGTATTTTTGGCTTAAAAGGCACAAAACCAAACATGTTAAAGATGCTTAGAAATGACAGCATTGAACTATGACATATTTAGGGCTGGTTCCTCTACTGAGGATACCCACTGAGGGCCTAGTCGTGAGATTGCTGCCACATCTCTCTCAATAATATCAGCATGGATAGAGCTTCACAGTGACATAATATTCTGAGCTGGAAGGGACCTACAAGGATCATCGAGTCCAACTACTCCTTGCACTCGACGGGAGTGCAAAGTGAACCTTTTCAGTCTCAGCATCTAAAGCAAGTAATGAGATACAGAAATTAACTACAATGGTCAATTATAGTGCAGCAAGAAAAAAATGTCTGCATTATAACAAAAATGCATCCAGAGGAGATCTTTTACAACTGTGAACACTGTGCCCAGTTTTCAAATGAAGACATACAGTATAGGAGGTCACTTACAACAAGTCCTCTAGCACCACTAGGACCAGCAGGGCCAGGAGGACCAAGAATACCACGGGGACCAGGCAGACCAGGAGCACCAGCAACACCAGGAAGACCCTGTCCGACAGAGGAGAAAAAAGATATTATGAACCCATTGCCTTTTCTGCTGCATTAACTGAATTGGGGGTTTTTTTGGAGCAAACAAGTGTGAGTGTAGTTGTACTTACAGCTGCACCTTTAGCCCCTGGAAGACCATTAGCACCAGGGTTGCCCTGTTAAAAAAGATAACAATACTGGTTAATTCAGAATCAAAAGTGCACACATCTGACAATAGATAAAGTCTGGCAAGTTACTCACTGGAGGGCCAACAGGACCACTGGAACCAGGAAGTCCAATCTCTCCTCTTGGACCAGCAGGACCACTAGGACCAACATTACCAGCAGGTCCGATTTCACCCTGTTGGAGAGAAGGACAGAACCCTCTATCAGCATACACAGTACTATGGCAATAGTGAAGCAATCCTATATCAGTGTGGCATGAAGATAATCATATTTGTATATTCCCACTTCAGAGGCCAGGAAAACAAGCAGCTGAGAGCTTTCAGTGGATTTTAAAGTCACTCAAGTTGGGATGTTTAGTTAAGCTTCATCTAAGCTAATAGCTAAGACAGGAAAAACAGATGCTTACCCAGAAGGTTGACCAAAAAAATCAGAATTAGAATTCCAGTCTCATTTGCATCCATGTGTCTCCAGAACTGGCCTGAGGTGCCACAGTACATGACACCTAAATGACCATTATCTTTCACTTTCAGATGCCATTTGCACAAATGCAAAATGCAAAATTATGCCTAATCAGTGTGCTGTGGGATAGTGTTCACAGTGGAGTAGAAGACGGAAAAAAAGTTCTTGCTATTATTTTCAGAAGGTTGTATTCCCTAAGTCCACTACAAGAACCTGAATATAATGACAAGTTCTCTTCAGCAGTTCAGTTAGAGTTCACTCTGGATATGTAGACAGTCTTCTCTTGAAACTACATGCTATAAACACGCTTACATCTGCATTAGAGAAGACTTAATGGTTTTCAAAAGTCTTGCCTTTTGACAAGGATAACCAGAATGAGATCTCAATTTTTTCTCATCTTCCCTGCAGTTAAAATTAAATTTGTAGGCTAAATTATTGGTCTAGAAAACAATACTTTATTTTCTTATAAAAGTGGATTAAGTTTTGTCTGTAACACAGAATAACATGGATTTTGTGGCAAATGGTCAGCGAAATCTGTAAACGCAGTATATGCAATACTCTTTCCTCAAATTCTCTCTCCTTCCTTGGGCGCTCGAAATATTGAGGCTCTTATGCAGGTAAAAAATGGTAAGATTTGAGCAGTAAAGTGAATAATTTAAATTATAGTACGTAAGAGCAAAGTGTTACTGCCCTAAACCTGAGAAATTGTAATGCAATTTCTACATTGTAATTTCAAGGACTTGAAGCCTAATACTCAAATGCAGCTTCTTAGTCCTCCACTATTTTTATAAAGTGATGTTAACTGCTGCTTTGCTTATTTATCATGATTCATGTCACCCTTGGAAGGTGTATATAAGTGCACCACATAGGAAGCAGTAAAAGGGTTATATCTTCCTGAACCTGCCCAGCATGACGCTTCAGCTGTGAAGTAAGTGCTGTATTTTAAATTAGCATTCATATCTGATGTTCTCCAAATACAGATCAGGATGAGGATGAATCTCTAGACTAACTGATAAGAAAGCACTCTTAGTTCATAGAGGGTGAGGGGTTTCTTGCTGCCTAGAAACTCTGGTTAGTACAGTTCACCTTCACTATCAAATGCACCAGTAGATGCAGATGTTCGTACCTTAGCACCAGGAGCACCTGGGAAGCCTGGAGGACCAGCAGCACCAATAGGGCCCTGGGAAATGAAAGGGAAGCAGTTGTGTAAAGGTATTCAGTGACAACAGAAACATCTTGCTTGTTGAAGTAAACAGATTAAAAAAATGCACATTTCCTTATTCCACACATTACCACCTCAGAATACTAGCTGTCTTTTGCAGTTCCAAACTGATGGATGTGGTTCACTACAAACAGTTAAAGCCAGGTCAATGCTTAAACAACATTTGCAGCGCAAATTAAGCAAGATTTGGTAAAACCTTGCCTTGAGGCCAAACACCTGAGAAAGAACAAAGAGAGGATGAGCAGAGGCAGGCATCTGCAAGGCAAGATGATGGATTCTACTATGTCTACCTGTTGCTGTGAGATTTCTAATTACATTTGGACAAAGTTCCAACATGCCAGACATTACAAGAGAAGATACACTGATGGGTTCATAGCCTTTATTTTTTAATGCATACAAATAAAAAGGGATCGTTTTCCTTCAATTATTAATTAAATATCCAACTCATTAATTGATATTGGGAATTGATATCTACTTTTTTGTGAGCTGACATCTTTCAATTAGAAATATTTATAATAAAACTGCCTCACAAATCCAAGGTAATAAAATGGGCCAGCTAGTATGACAAAGAGGAATTGGCTTCAGACATTCTATAAACTACTGTGTTATAAAGGGGGTACCTGGAATTGCTGCTGGTTTTGCCTAAGCAAAAAAAAAGACCAAATGCTCTTTAGGATATGTTTGAAAGCATAAACTTTTAGAATTTTCATTGCAATTACTTTTTTACATTTTAAATTCCAAGTGGAAGGAAGGATAAAACATTATTTCTGTTTTAGTATTAAAATATGAGTGTTAATAACTGCTTTGCATAGTATTTATGGTATCATAACCTAAGTATGTGCAAAATAACTTCAGCCTGGCACACACTGGGACATAATGGAATGCAGTGCCCATTCTGAATAACAATCTATGCAATCAGCAGCTTCAGAACATTTATCCTATAGCAATTCAATTGCCTTCATTCAAAATGTCTTCAGCTAAAATGTGTTGGTTCTACTACACCAGATCTTAGCTGTAAGATCTCTATTTGCCTGCAATTTAAATGCCCAATCACATATTTTTCAAATATTCCACATGGGAGAACTGAAGAGAAATTCACAGCCATATTCACATTCTACTCTGTTAAAGCACAACAGGTGTTTGAAGTGACAAAGGGTATTAAAATCAACTTTGGCAAAACAGAACCAAGTACAGCTTCATCATAGACTCAGTTTGTGAAGGTAGGAAGAAAAAAAACTATTAACTGTTATTACTATTGTTCTGGTGTATTCCTGATTTGTTTTACAGTTTCAAAACTATATCCTTGTACTCATATTTATGTGGCTGAGATAAATGAGGTTTCCTGAAGTCAGGGGTATATTATGGCAACATTAACTCCTTTTAAATGGACAAATCTGCATTGGATTAGCTCTTATTAGGATAGTTACTGTTTACTAGTCAGATCAGGAGAGTTGGATCTTGCTGGCCTTTCACACTAGCTCACAACTACTCAGGTATCAGTGGTGAATGAAAAAAGTTAGTGCCTGTTAGCCTGACAGGACAATGCTGCAGGTGCAAAGCTATGTCCTGTTGTGCATATATAATTTACAAGTTGTATATAATGATAGCCATGTGTAACATGCATGATATTATATCTGTTAAAAAGTAGAAAGTCTCTTTAGTTTTGGGATGAGAACTATTCTGTTAGACTGTTGGAAATGAGAATTCTGTGCATTGCGTGTTTCCCAGTGAAATGTGCTGGGAAACCTCATGAAATCACCAGTGCCAACAAGAGAATATTTTGTTCCTTTGAAATGGATGTGTTTAATATAAATCCTGAGGCTCTCATTATATTGTCTGCAAAGGGTTTATGTTTCACTAATTCTCTTTGTGATGGTCTGATAAGCAACAAAGAACTGTGTTAAAAACATCAACACAATCAACTTCTTACAAGCCCAAGAAATCCTCTAAAAACAGGAAGAGAAGCACAAAGCCTAATCGAACCACACTGTCAAAAAGCAAGACTGAAACTTACAGCAGGTCCAGTGGGGCCGGTGCTGCCATCACTTCCACGAGCACCCTGTGAGGAAAGAACATAAAGAGTTTGAAAAGAGAACTGAATATCAGAGAAAGCCACAGTAAGTGGCTGGTTCGTGATGACAGACAGATGGAAAGCCACTTACAGCTGGTCCAGGGGCACCTATTCTGCCTCTCTCACCAGGGAGACCACGAGCACCCTGAAAGAAAAATTAAATTACCTCATTTATATATTTTCATTTAACATAGATATATAGACTTTTTTCCTCTGCTAAGTCATATTACTATTATATTAGAGTATCTGGGTATCTGGAGTGTCAATAATGACAAATATTGAAGAAAATAGTGAACTATATCCATCAGATTATAACTTCCCACAGCAGCAGTGAATACTTACAGGTTGTCCTGGGGTACCATTTTCACCAGGGGCACCAGGCTCTCCCTATGAAGAAGAAAGTTTGGAGGCTTGAGTTACTTAAGGGATGCTTTGGACAGATAGCATAACACTATCAGAGAGGTTTTCAGCTACCGAATCCCACTGTCTGTGTTTTCTGTAGCACTTTATAACATAGCACTGTCTGTTGTCTCTGCATCACAGTATATGATAACAGCACATCAATAGCACATCACCTGAGGGTGCAGAGACTGCAACTGTCCCTGCATATACTGGAACACAGCCAGATGGAATCCTTTTAGAAGGGGAGGGCCAGAGAAAGTTGTTCCACTTGCTCAGCTTTCTTTACCCCCTTTTTTATGCTGACATTTACTCCCCCCTTTTTTTATGCTGACATTTACTCCGTAGGACACATGTAAGAGACTGGACCTGGATAGTCAACTACCAATCCAGATCAATTAGCAGCTGTTTTTTAGCTAGAGCAGAAGCAGAATGATGCTTTCTTTTGCCTTAGATTAAGGTGATGAAGTCCTCTCAAATGGCTTAAAATAAAGATCTGCCTCAGGTGTTTTTAACTTAAGACCAATAATACTGAGTATTTGAGTAACAGCCATTAATACATGGCTCCTCTCCCTTTAGTACTGTATTCTCAACAAGCCTTCTCAACAGGTCTAGGCTGGTCTACAGTGGTAAGATTTGTCCTAGAGGACTCGTATCCTGAATATACCTGAATGCACCTAGTCTTAAATGCTGCAAAGAATCCAAGTTTTTGCCTTCATCACTGCTTTCAGCACGGTTATATCATGAACAACCTTCATTTAATATGCTGGTGTTTCCCAGCACTCTTACTTGTTCTATCCTTTACTTAATTGCTTTATCTGCTTTAAATCTCCAATAACTTGACAGACTTTGCCATCTAAACTTTTTCTGAAGGTTAACAACTTGCAGTGATATTGAAGGGTGCTATCTTACAATTAAAAATCCTATAACCAAGTAGCGCTAAGCTCTTAGAAACAAGAAAGAGGGAGAATTAGTACTTCAGTTTTTCATTGTTATATTAGAAGTTTGTGAATACAAATCTCCTGTGAATCAGTCAGGATTTCCTATAACAAGATGCTGCAATAGTGAATTTTTCAAGAACACTGCTATTAAGCACTGAGGTGAAACGGGAGAAGAAAAAACTAAAAGAGTTTACCAGAGATGTTTCTAGACCATCTTTCAGAATATATATATTTAAGGGGGTTTTTTTAAGGCTAGTGTTCAAATGTGCACTAATATGGAGATGATTAAAAGAAAAAAGACTATGAGGATCAAATAGCCTTAACTCAGAAAAGCACTGCATCTATCCAAATTTTTAGCAGAAAGCCTTACACTGACCATGTGCCTCACACAATAGTGTTTTGTAGAAAAATGAGATGTTTTCATTTCAACATGCTTTAAACCCACCCCACCCAAATGCAGAATACAACCCAGAGAAGAGCAGAGATAGCAATATCAGTCTGAAGTGCTGCTGAATAGTCAATCATTTAGAGCCCAATTCTACAGCCTTTATTCACTGAAAGCACTAATCTGCTTATAACTTGTCTGAGGGCTCAAGAATAAGGCCCCAGGAATGTTTTCTCATTACAAGGTGCATGTATTTGTTCTACATGGATCCACTGACTTCTATATTATTGCAGCTGGGGGATGTTTAATGGCAACATGGAAGACTAATTGGGTGGGACTTCACACGTCTTTTGCTAAAAAGAGCTACAAATGCATTCTACATTTTCAGACTTTATCTTTACCTTGCTGCCAGGAGTACCGGGTTGTCCCTTTTGACCATCCAGACCATTGTGTCCCTATATTCAGTAGAAAAATAAATATTGATACATATTTTCTCTCAAATGGCTATACACAGATTCTTAGTCTTGTAACATATGTCCTTCCTCCCACACAAAATTATTTCCTAATATAATCTTCTGATTTTTCAGAAATAATTAGTCTTTCATATCAGATGATATTAAAAACTTCAGAGGTTCATGCACTCTTCACTTTCAGAGGATTTCCAGGGGTTTTCAGTATGCTGCAGTGTTGCTAGTCTTAAATACTCGGGGAAAAGTATGTATGTACTTACCCTAATTCCCTTAAAGCCAGGCAGACCAGGAGTTCCAGGGAAACCACGAGCACCCTAAAAACACACAGTGCATGAATGATTGTCTCTCATATTATACAGTGCAGTTAAAAGGCAAGATGAGTAAGTCTTTCAATAAAATTAACAAGTAGATTTGGGTCATTATCTTTCAAGTAAGGAATAGAATCCAGATCCTAATTCCTCAGGACCAGACTTGTTTCAAGACTAACAGTAATCAACCTGATTTTTCTGAACCTCAGAGATTTCGTGCATTACCATGTGATAGCACAGCTGGTTTAACTTTCTATGCCAAGGTGCCTGCTTACCTGCTCCTGTGTAACTCCTCACTATGCCACTTCTGTTTAGCTTTAGTGGGAATAGGGCAGGGAAACAAACCAAAACCATAACTATGTGATAACTATGTGTACCTGCAGGTAAGGACTGAAATTGAATTAATCCGTATAAGGAATATTACTAGACTGTTAATGTGGTGAAATTCAGAAAGGTTATTAGGTTTCATTGATCAGTGAACTAGTTTGTATTGTATCCAGTGGACCACTACACACCTGAGGGCCAGCAACACCCCTCTCACCAGGTCTTCCAGGTTTGCCAGGGTGACCCTAAAAAATGCAATAAAGATGCACTGAGGAGCAAAGCTTCTTTCATAAAATAACAACATAAACCATTAAGAAAAAAGAAAATACACTGGCAAGGCTTCTCTTTTTCTATAAATACAGGGAGACTGTTAACTTTCAAGTTTTCTTCTCCCTGTATTCAGGAAGTTAAATAATGTATTTGGAGTGATTTGGAAGTTATCTGATTTTCTGTACATTTCCAACCTACTGCATCTCTTGTACCATAAAATAATTATTTCAGGTGCTTATTTATTTAACAGTGTAAAAAATATGGTCAATAGAATGCTTAGCTTAACAATAACCTGGTTGTTAGACTTGAATCACCACCCCAAAAGAGATGAGAAACATTTAGTAACAACTTACGTCTTCACCAGCCTTTCCTGGAGGACCAGGGGGACCACGAGGACCATGAGGACCCTGTTAAAAATAGATCACTTTTTTATAGATTGAAGATTACTTAAAGCACCATTCTTCACATATGTCTTCCCACGGTTTTCTGACTTGAGTTGGGGCATAGTTGGAGACTAATTGACTTTGCACTTTATGATTCCAATTGGAGAGAGCCTGAATCTGAGAGTTCAGCTCTGTTTCTGTAACAGGATCAAGCAGGAGTATCCAAACATTCAAAGAAGTGCATATGGATAGGAGAAATGGGCCTAAGCACTACAAGCCTACTTTAGTGTGCTATTCCAGTGTCTGTATGTGAAACCTGTACTTACTGTTTGGCCAGGTTCACCAGGCTCACCAGGAAGGCCTTGGAAACCGGGAGGACCCTAGAAAATGAGGGAGATATTTTTAGTCTCCAAACAAGATAATTTGTAATTTTACAGGTATGTCAGTGTCAGTAGGAGAGATACGACTGTACTCACAGGAGGTCCAGATGCTCCAGGTGGGCCTCTGGGTCCCATTAAACCCTAGGGAAGAAAAATTACAAAACCTTTTTAAAAGTCACAATTATATAAACTTACCTATAACACCAATTCTCAGCATTCCTAAAATACTGGTTAGCATCACAGTTTTCATTGTGCAATGTTCAGCTGAAATTAGAGGAAGTTAAGAGATCTGCATGAATTTGCACAGGCAGTCCAAGTGCAAACATCTTCTAATGGCAACAAACCAGCATAGATTCCAGTGCGATGGTTAGGAATGTACCATTATGGATGTGAACTTTATGATTAGGCTTCTTAATCTATTCTGGCTTGTTAGCAAGTGAACTGGTTCATTCTTTTGTGAATTCTTCCCTCTACTTTTCCTGTGCAGGAACATCCAGAGTTTAAAGATGAGGGTCATAATGCATTATGAAAGGCTCTTATACATATTGTGTACATTTCCAATAATTATCTATTTCTATTTAAATATTTTATTATTTTCTGGTTTTGATTAAATTTTCTTGATTTCACTTGCAAAGTAAGTCACTAATAGACTCTTCTTGACATTATTCAGAATTTACATACATCTTGAAAAAACAGGGTCAGAAAATCACTTCTAAAAAGGAAATTTCTGTAGATTAGTGTTCTCTCTTAACAGTTATCTTAAGGTTTACTAAGCAAGCAAACAATTGTGAACTGAAATTTAACTCAGACTTGTACAGTCCAAACAAATGATTTAGGAGACGTTTCAACAGAAATCATTATGTTTTAAATTGGTTTTAAAGCTGTCTCGGAAAATCTTTTAGATTTTCTCATTACAAGATAAAAATCATATGCTAACTTTTCAATGGCTTATGTAGCTTTCCCGTAAGACTGAACACCCTTTATAATGAGGAATAAATGCACATTAATTCTGGGCATTTACTCATGAAAGTTAAAGCAATGTTCCAGATACGAAAATATGCAGTAGTTCTAGGAAAAAAACCTGTTTCTAGACAGTCTGAATTGTATGTGCTGTATAAGTCCTGTTAATTTCTTCACAAATTATATTCCATAACTATTTTTCCCTTCCGAATCTTTCACATGTTCTTTGTGAAACTTAAAACTTCCTCACAATAGGTAGATTCTACTACCGTTTCTGTCAAATGAACCTAACAGACTCAAAAATTGGAGCTTAGAAATTGTGACACCTCAGATAAACCCTCATCTACCTTTTCTGATTAATTGTCAGACACTGAGGGCATAACTTGATTAAACGTACTCCTATTTTCCTATATTTCATAACTAAATGGATGCCAAAGTATTTTCCAAAATCCATTTAATATTAGAGTATTTTTGGAAGTGGAGACAAGCACTTGACCAAGAATAACCCTGGTCATCCTTCATCCTGCTGCTCACCCATCAGACGCATTGTCTGTGACGTCAGCATGTGTGGTGAATTAAACCAATATTCTGCTATCTATGTACACTGAAAATATTTGCTAACATAAGGAAGGGTTAGAAATTCCTATGGAGTGGCAATAGACCCCTTAAATTCCATTTTTCCATAGTATACAGTGAGCTATATTCTGAGTCCTCCTCAGAATAGCCTTGTAGTACCAAGTACTCACATTCAGATGCTGAGAACCAAATGTGGTGGCCCATTTCTTAAAAAAATCTGTGTGATCCAAGGAGATCAAAAGAGTTGTACAGCCATGGAGGAAAAATCATCACTAACTGGAGCCAAGATGCTGAGTTACTTTTTAGGCCTGTGTCTGCTTTAGAGAGCAGCTTTACAGTTAATCTCATTCATAAAACACAATTTTCTGTCTCAATACGGGTAAAGTAATACTATATCAAAGTACATGTGTTATCTAACATCCGACTATGAGACTGATTCATTGACTCATAAAAGTGTGGTCAACAAACAGCGTTAAAGACAAGACCTAGCAGTGCTATATTCAAGATGAATATACAGATCCAAGACTGTATTTCAAGTCCTAAGACTATTTAAAACACTTCACATCATCATAAATTGAAGGATCAGTTTCCAGTCTGAGCCAATATATGATCAAATCACTAATTTTAACACTATATTTTTCATTAATACAGCTGAATTAGCGTCAAAGAAAAATCCTAAAAACATCATTCATGTGAGTCACCAAGTGCTATGTCATATACCTACCATAGGTCCTGGGCCAAAATCTGCTGCTTTAGATGGATCATATTGAGCAGCGAAGTTCTGCAGGTAATAAAAAGGTTGAAATCAAAATACTAGAAATTTTACCTTTAAAAGTATCTTTAATCAACATTCTACATGTAAATATCATCTGATTTGTTATACTTGCTATGGGGTTTGTTAAAGCAGCATACATATAACTCTTACATATAGCCCTATTATAAATACATTTCTATTCACTTGTTTCCAAAAAGACTTGATTTTAACCTAAATATCTCTGCAGAAGTGATAGAGAGGCATTGCAATACTGTGAACTGAAAATTAGGAATTTAAATTCAGTGTTTAAATTTCAATTTAAAATTGAAAACTTACTTGAAACTCTCAAATTATTCTGCCTAATTTCTAATGAGGGAAGTTAAGCAAAGCAGTGAAAAAATATGCGTAAAATTCATGTATCAGCCTGAGTAACTATTGCACGATATGGGCCCTTCAGCTTCAGAAACATCTGAGGATCATGAAGCCTCAGAAACACTGCAATGGATTTTTGATATTTTATCAAAATGGAAAAAGGTTCTCCACAACACAATCAAAACCCCTTTTCTTTCTTGTTTTATTAACATATTAAAATAAGAAAAATTAATGAGAGCAGTTTGATATTTGAACTAGCAAAATAAACTATTGCTCTTCACATTGAAGTCAAAAGAGTATTTTTCCATGCAGAAGGACTTACTAAACTTGATCAACACAACACTGTCTATGTCTTCATGCTCCCTATGCAAGCTAATGTCAAGCAAAGAGTTAAATCCAGCATTCTGCAGAGAATACATGATGGACACTTGTGCACAAAGTGTGTACGCAACTTTCCATTTAAGTTCTGCAGTATGAACACAGATAAAAAGAAAAAATTCTAAAGGATGATACTCTACAGAACTTCTAACTGATTTTTAGCTTAAGGAGTCATCTTCTTCAGCTTATTCCAATACAGCTGCTGTCTCTTGAATTTAACCACAAAGCTTTCTTTTCCCCATCTACTTAACAGCACTGGTTTCATTTAGTTGATTCCTAACCCATACACATTATTGCTGTGTAAATTTAATGCTAAATAACAGGGTTGATTTGCTCTTCTTCTGAAGTCCCTGTTGAATACAGAATCCAAATTTTCCACGGAATATATACACCCCAAGGAGAGTTTCCCTGGAACTGGGACTATAAATTTCTTATGGCTTGCAAGAAAATGTTTCTTCCACTCTTCAATTCAACAACAGTGTTTTACAGCAGATATAAATTTAATCTTGTTCACAAAGCGCAGCTTAAGAGTTCTGGTAATAGAAAGTTTGGATGCCTTACTCCGCCAAGACCTGGAGGACCAGGGGGCCCTGGAGGACCTGGTAGACCATCTTCACCATCTCTGCCTGGTGGACCTGGTGGACCCTAGAGTTAAAAAGAGCGAAAATACAGTGAAATACAGTGAAAATTAGAAGTGGCTGAAGAAATCTCTGATGTGGTAACTTCACTAACAACCAGGCACCCACAGCACACCTTACAGCAGTGCTGTGTATGCAAGGTTAACCATTTCAATAAATGCTTAACTTCAGAAAATAAGCATAGTCTGATTTTATGTTACCTTGCTACACCTTTTATCAGATATGTACTGGAGCTTTGTATTTGAGAAGATTTTGGGGGGCAATATTGGATTTATGCTACCAAAGTGTTATCTCCAGATTGGGAAGTTTCATCTTAAGTGACAAACTTTGGACCTATCAACCCCAAGTGACCCATGTGGACCCACACCGCCTGTTAGATCCTGAGAGCCTAAAATTTGACCAACTGAGGATATGAAAAGGTCAGCCCTACTGATATGAGCTAACACAAATCCGGAGTAAGCCCAACACCAGTTTTTAATCAGTATAGACTATTGGCTGGTACAATTGCAAATCCAGTTAAAATTAAGCAGTGCTCTACAACAGATTTTTGATACTGTCCCTCTGCTACCACTGTCAGAACTTCTTTTACAACAGGTTGAAATCACTTGTGTTCAGTCCAGTAACATTTGTCCTTACATTCTCTCATCCTCAGTACACAAAAGTGGTCAAGTTTTATCATTGTGGCAATTGATGTGAGGTATTTAATTTGTTGAGTATTTTGGACTCAGTTCAATACTAAATGAAATCCATAACAAATGGATTTCTAAAGGAGCAAAATTAGGCTTGTTGCCTTCAGAACAAAGAAAGCATCTCATTTCATTAAACAAATCTAGTTAGTGGCAGCCCAAAGCAAATATCCAGCTGACCACACAGATATAGTCCTCCTAATAGTTTCCATTACATTTGTCAGCATACTATGATCTCAGAAATCTTCAAGAGCTCCCTCATCAGTACTAGGGCATTTCCATTTCCAGAAGATACAAAAAAAGACACGTAACTACACTCAACTCAGATAAGTATGTGAATTTCAGAATACCACTTTACGAAAAGCAGCAATGATGCAGAAGCAAACTAGAAAAGCAGATATCAGCAATATGAATGAACATCACAAATTATTCAACTGTCCTTATTTATGGTTACTTTTACAGCAGAGCCTTTAGCAGTATAACATCCACTGACTAGCAGAAGCTGGATAACAAATGCCCAGCTGCCAAGAAAAGAGCTTTTTCAAAACATCATTGGAGGCACAGATAATGAACGATCTTCAAAACTGGCTTGGTCTATTCAGGTTTTATGTAGAGAGCTTACCCATACACCATATTGTTCAGAGATTACATCTTTACATGTCAACTTCTCCCTCTGCATTTTTATGCATTATTTCCACTGTGAGCAGCTGGAAAAATGTTTTTCAAATCATCAGTTGAAGAGCTAGGCTGCCCTATGATTTCAACCACGTCTGTTCAGGCACAATGACCATAATCAGGCTGATGAAGTATTGCCAGGGCAGAATTTGGTACATAGGTAACTTGGCTTCTTTTTTAAATGAAATTGTACATGAAAGCTTCTATGGGTAGAATCATTTAATCTCACAGCAATGCTTAAACTTAGTTTTTTCCTACTAGTCTTCCAACAACTACTGTTCAAAGATCACAAGTAAACGTCAATCTAATTCCTTACCCTTTCTCCCTGTGGCCCTTTGTCTCCTCTAGGGCCCTGCCAGAAGAAAATAACACTTAATGAGTTACCATGGAAATTTTCCAGGACAATACAGGGAAACAGATACATTAAGAATAATTGGTGTACATTAAAAAGGAAAAGAAGGCTTCATATAGAGGTCCAACAGCTATTTTCCACAGACAGCATATTTTGTCCACAATAATCTACTGGAAATAGATTAGCCACTGCCACTATTGTGTGAATTAAAGTGTCACTGCATAGACCACTGAAGTACTTGCAAAATTTTTTTTTCTACTAAATAACTAGTTCTAATTTAACTGCAGTGACTTTTAAAAATAATATAGAATCTATTTAGCCTTTTAGACCTGTATGGGTATTGCTATACTATTCAATCCATGTAAATCTTTCCAAAGGAACTCTATTTCAATAAAAAAGATACTTTGATGCCATTTAGGTCTTGGTAGGCTTAATTCTGCTCATAGGTAAAGCACCTTTAATTCAATATTTGAATTTACCGTGGTGTTAAGATGCTGCATTGATTGTTCTCTCCCTTTTACTACCTATTCATCTCAGCACTACAGCTATTTTCAGAGAACACTGAAAATAATCAATGTAGTCAATTTTCCTTTTATCCAATATTCAACAAAATATTAATCTACTGAAGACTACCTGATATCACCTTCATTTCCACACAAGAAAAATAAAAATGCTTACCTTCCGCCCTGCAGGTGCCTGGAAAAAAGTAAAGACGAGAATTTAAAAAAACAAAAAGTTACAATTTCTGCCAGTATTTTGAACTAAAATAATGCATAAACTTAGACTCATCTTCTTACATAACTATACTTTTTCTCAATACAGTATATTAACTATGTCCTATGATTTAAAATTACTTTGAAGGCTATTTATATATAGCAAAGATGCATGTAACTATATTAAAATGTTGTGTTGAAGACTGACAATTCTATAGGTATTACAGCCTAAAATACTGGAATTTAAAAAAAAGTCACACCTGAGCTCTTTCATAATCCTACTGTGCAATGAAATTTAGACTGTAAAACTGGCTTTAAAGTAGAGTCACCCCCGATCCACACTGCCAGGTACAATGTCCAAACAGCACTGCTCCGTTACTTTCTCCTCATGGTTTCTACACCTATGAAGGCAGTCTCTTAAAAAGGCCGTCCCACTTGTGAAATTGGGGTGGGTACCTTTCCAGGCAGTGCCTTCAGGATTTAATCACCACTTTTCCATGACCGTCTTGGGAGTGAATGTTAGAAAATAATACTGCCACAAGAAGCAAATCCTAGCCTGGTGATTGGAGTGCTACATATTAGATAAAAAAAATTATACTGACCTCACTCACATCTGCAAACAGAGGGGAAAGAAAAAAAGAGATAATTAGAGCAGGGATTCAAATATTTTACAAGTTTTAAATTTTAAACTTGCTTTTAATTCAAAATTAAATTTGCTGCTTTTAATTCAAAATGAAATTCTGTTGATTTTCTCAATGCAATAAACTTTTTCTTAATGTAACTTCTTACTTTTAAGATGATTATCTTAGATTGGAAAGACTCATGAGTGAAATCGCCATGTATTTCAAATTTGAAATGGACTTGCTAATGAAATCAAGACAAGTAATACAGCTGATACAGTAAAAAGGCAGATATCAACTACAAACCTGGTCTAAATATGTTTAAGCATACCTCATAGAAAAGCCCCCACACCTATGTATTATCATATATGTGTTCATGCAAGAGATTAATAAACCCAGGCATACTGACACATGCGAAAATATTAAATTGTAGGATAACCTAAAAGGTTAATATAAATTGCCCAATCCCACTTTTTATGGGGAATGGTTCTAGCCAAACACCCCTATTTCCACAATTTCCTGTAAAACTGTGTAACAGGGAACAGATTGAAGCTATTTAACACCAAACTGCAAATAACTATCTCTGTATGTTATTTACTGCGTGAAGTGTGAGTTTTTTCATTAGTTGGAGATACAAATTTTCTGAGTTTCTTAATTTCAAGAAATTGAAAATCTATTTTGTCTCAAACTCACCATAGTAAAAGAGTCTCACATCTCCCTTAACTGCCAGCGATTTAACATTACCACTACCTAACAGGTTGTTGGATGTTTTTCCATAACGTGTCACTTTGGCAATGTATGATCACACTAAATTCGGATGATTCGCGCACTCCGGAAAAAGGTAACAGTGCTGAAATGCTGAAAGCACTGGAATTCCGCGGCAGTACACACAGACCGCTTGTGCTAACCCAACATAAAACTAAAGCCATTACTGCCCACAAGTGACGGTGACAGTGGCGCCCACCCACACTCCCTGCGGGAAGCGCGCGGTGGTCGGTTCGGGGACCCCCACAGGAACCACCCCGTCTCTTTTGCGAAGGCGCTGCTGCCTCCCGTCACCGGGGTTGGGCGGATGTCTCCAGAACGCCCCTCCAGAACGGCCCCGCCGCGGGCCCCCCGCCCCGGAGAGGGCGACCGGGGGCACCTTCCCGGGGGGCATCTTCCTGGGGGCTCCCAGAGCCAGGAGCGGGCAGCGCACGGCTGCTCCCTCCCTCCTCCGCCCTGGAAAGCGGCCAAACCCTGGGTCAAAGCGACGGTGGCCGCGGCTCGGGGGGCCCTTCACAGGGCGCTGCCCTGCAGCAAGGCTCCGCTTCGCCCCCAGCCGAGTGGCGCGGGGCGTTTCCCTCCCATCTCAGTGTGTGTGTGGGAGAGTGTGTGCCCTTCGCTCACTGCAATGAGGAGGCACTACATCCTCATCCAGCGAGAGGCGGAGGGCGGCACTGCGCCCTCAGGGAGCCGCGCTCAGCGGAGCACTGTTCCTTCCCTGCCTCCCTCCCCTCGCCCCACACGGNCCCGCCGCGCCGGCTCCGAGCGCGCCCCGAGCGGCCCGCAGGGGGCGCCCCGCGCGCGGAGCGGGAGCGGGCCCGCTCGGAGCCCCTCGGAGGGAGGGCAGGGACGGAGCAGCCGCTGCTCTCCCGCTGCCCCCGGCTCCCTGCTTCGGCAAACGCGCCCGAAGTCTCTCAAAAGTGAAGCCTGGGTTCTTCCGCTCGCCTCAAGCACTCTCCTCGCAGCCTGCATCTGTATGTCCTCCCAGCATCTGCGCTGGAGATGAGGCTTTGCGTCCTCCTACGACCCCGTCTGGGGGGGGGAATTGTCNACAAATTCCTGTTACAATAAAAAGTTAATACAAAACCAAAAAAGTTCCTCTTTTTTTTTTTTTTTTTTTTTTTTTCCGTAGAGGGGGAACTCGTTGGCCATTTGCCATCTTTTTCTGAGGGAAAGAAAGAATCTAGATTCTGGTCTGGGACGGAGGTGGCAGTTTACGAGCTTGTCTCTATCGCTTGGGAAGCAGCAACTCCCCGCAGACTGCCGTGCGTGGGGCGGGCGTCGGGACAAAGCACAGAGCGCAGAGCCGGACAGCCACCCCTGCTACCACCCCTGCCACAAACAAGCGGAAAGCACTTACGTTGGCCTGTTGCTAGGTATGAAGTTACTGCGAGCAGCAACCAAATCCGTGTATCCACAAAGCTGAGCATGTCTAGTTGCAAGACATGCAGACTCCTTGTGGTGCCGAGTCGGTTGGTTAGCTATCGCCTGTGGGACGCAGGCATACAGTCTCGAGGAGTAACTCCAACCTTAGCAGAAACCTGCTGCCCGGGACGCTAAATTAACCCAGCCCCGGTCCGCTTTACTTATACCGCAGGAGGGTCCCGGCACCGCCCCGGCTGTCACGTGCCCCGCGTCTCCAGCCCTCCACAGCAGCCTTGGCAGCGGCAGCGGCGGGGGGGCGGCGACGCTAAATTGGTTCCATGCTTTGAGGACGTGGACACTGAGGCTTTCGGAAGGAAAATCTGACTCGAAGTCTTTTTTTTTTTTTTTTTTTTTTTTTTTTTTTTTTCCTTTTCTTTCCTTTTTTTTCTTTCCCTCACCCGTCCCACGCCCCTCTCGCTCCGCTTTTCTGGGAGTGCGGCCGGGAGCCTCGCCGGGCAGCCGGCTGGCAGCGCCCCGACGGCGTTCAAAGCGGGAGCTGTCCAGGGCCTGCGGCGCCTCCCGCCCCGCGGGGAAGCGGCCGGGGCAGCCGCGAGGAGGCTGGATCCCAGCTCAACCTCTCTCCGGAGTCCCACTGCAACCAAAGGCAAAAGGCGACGCTCTCCCCATCCCCTAGCACGACCCCTCTAGCACGGTCACTCCGGTCTCGCGCCCCTGGCGTTTCCCCGCGGACAGCGAGAGCCGGGGACACCGACAGCCCCTCAGTCCGCCCGCAGCCCGCGGCGGAGCCCGTTCGCGTCCGGCTGGTTCGCTCTCCCCGGGGAAGCACCTCCGGCCAGGGCGCGGGCAGAGCCGTGCCAGTCTTCCCTCCCGGCTTCGCGGCCGCTCGGGCAGTGTGTGTGTGCGAGGGGAGCCCGGGGTGCCCCGCAGCCGCCGCCCCGTGCGCTCCCCGCCTCCCGGCCCGCTGAACGGGACTCTCCGGGCGCAGGGAGGAAGATGGGCACTCCCGGCAGCTCCCCTTCGCGACGGCCACCCGCCCACCCAGCTGAGGGAAAGCTCGAGGGCTTGTTTGCCACGTCTGCCGGGCAGACGGCTTCTCCCTTCCCGCGGGAGGGGGCCGGAGTGGGTGTGAGAGGAGCTGCCCGCTCTGTGCCCCCGAGGGCCGGCAGGGCCGGGCCGCCCCTCGCGGCGGGCAGCGCCGCCCCATCGTTCCTCTGCCCCGGGACCGGGGTCGCGGCTGCAGTCACTTCGGGTCGCCCATCGCGGCCCCCGCGGCTGCGGGAAGCTGACGTGGTGCCTCCGGCCAGGCCAAGCAGCAGCTGCGGCCAGCCCCCCTCCCCGCCCAGGGGCTCTTCCAAGGCGGGCAGCCGCCCCCTCCCAGGCCCCCTCCGCTCGCCGAAGGGAGTCCCGGGCAGAGGTAATGGCGAAGGCAAATAGCAGCCCCGCCTCAGGGTGGAGGGGACCTCTCCGGGGCGGAAAAGGCGAGATGAGCGCCCGTCCTGTCTCCCCTTCCCTCCCCCAGCCGCGGGCCGCCGAGCAGGCGGATCCTGCCCAGGCACAGCAGCGAGCCGCCTCAGCCTCCGGGAGAGCGCGGCGAGGGGCGCGGGAGGGCCCCCGACAGCGGACTGGCACCGCCTCCAGACCACCTTGCAGCCGAGAGGGTCGTCTCGCCCTCAGCCTGTCTTAGGGGAGGTGCCGGCGGTGTATCCAGCCCCTATTTATCAGCTGCCTTCGGGGGGACGTATACAGAAAGCATGGGAAAGATGGGTCATGGGTGTGCACCTAAGCGGGGACCCCAGAGGGGTTGTGTCTCAGAGGCACTGCCAGCACCGAAAGCAGCATCCCTGTGCCACGCATCCACGCGTGTCCAGGCGAGCCAGCCGTTCCCAGCTGGACAGCCTGCCTGAAGCTGCCTCCGTGGACAGGACAGTTCCTCGCTATCAAGAGTCCCGACGAAATGGAAAAGCCTGCAGTTTGGATAGGAAAATCCACAGCATTAGGAAAAGGTGATCCAGCAAAGTGTGTCTGACCACAAAATGGTAGCACAACAAATTATGTGATTGAAACATTGTAATAAAAATATATAGCATAAACGGTACTTGAGTATTCTTTCAGGTTATCTTTCATGTGAATGGTATCAACTTAGACCAAGAAGGACTTTAAATTAACCTAGACAGTGAAGATAACTACTTGAAAGTTTATACCAGCATAAAACTAAAGTAGCTCAGTGAGCTTCAAACAAGTTAAAATAATAAATAAATTAGACCCAAAGCGCTGCTGCTCAAGTCCAGATATTTCCTGACAGCACTTTCAGTGAAGAGTTTGGTTTTTTCCAAACTTGTTCCTTGAAATCAATCATTGACTCTATAGCCAGTTTGTCTTAATTTTGACTCTGCTGCATCAGCAGAACAGTTATTGACTGATTATAACAGTAATTAGAGACTTCTGAGACAAACTTGTTCTAATTGCATATGTATAAACCTATTTTATGCACATTTTCAATAAATGATAGCCCTTTTCTATTAATTAAATACTTGGAAGGTGCAAGGATGCAGACACATGTATCCTGACCAAATCAAACTAAGCCACTATTCCTATCCATCCTACCCATGAAGCTTCACGCAGGAAGGACAAGCCCCCACCCCAAAGAAGAGAAAACCTCTGCAAAGATGTGAATTTTCAACTACCATGTCTCCCATAAAGCACGTGACTGAGGCAGACATGGGGCCAGAAGCTCAGCAACACACAAAAGCAGCTGAGATGGAAGGAGACTCCTCAGGCTTCCAAAGAGATGAATCCTTGGTATGCTCCAGCCATTTCAGGATTGGTGCATATGGATAGAAAAAAAGGGATGCAGAAGAATAATTCATTGATATGACTCTTTTCCCGTGTTAATCTCTTTTCAGCAACCCACCATGCTGAAAAATCCATGACTGAAAATCTCTAGGACTGACAGCTTTGACACAACAGTCCCAGATGCATAACTGACCTTCGGAACCTATGGAGTCCTCGGCCATTCTCTTCACTTTCAGTCATCCGTTGTCTTCGTATTTCAAGGAAAGATGAGGAAGGAAAGAGAGGAATCTCTTTTCCTTTTAGCATCAGCAGTAATTCAAGACACAACAAATGATTTTAGGGTAAGTGACAAAGGCCTATTAAGCTGATCTTCCTGCAGGGTATCCCTGTCATACAGACACTGTCATAGTTTCTGTTGTGAAGACAGGCTCCAGTGCTTATCTTCTCTACCTAAGCATGCAAAAATAGAAACTTGGGGGACAGAAGAAAAAGTATTTCCTTGAAAAGGTAGTGCGTAGTGACTTTGGTTCTATAGTGTGAAGTCAGCATTACTTTTTCCATAAAGTACAATTATTGCAAATGGTTGCTAGTATGCAGATATCATTACTAGTGCAAGTACTTCTGAAGTAACAGCAGTAACATGAAAGCTTTTGGAGCCATTAGCATACCAGAATTGATTTGATCAGCCAGCTTAGACAAGTAAACATCTAAGAATTCTTTTTCCCTTTGGATCATACCTGTTTAAAGGAACTATTTCACACTAAAGTCAGTAATGCCCATGGCACAATTTAAATTGAAATTTTCATGATAATAAAAAAATCCTCTGCAAAATTTGCTGTTAGGGCAGGCTTTAAAAGAGAGGAGTTTCCAGGTGATGTCAACACAGATTTATTTCTCATTATTTTGAAAAATCATTAGAATACAGACCAAAAATTATGAAAACGGTAACATTCGTTCAAATAATAGATGTATGCCCAACCATATAGCAGTAATGGGTGAGCAAAATAGGTGCCTAAGGGAACTGGTTTCCCTGTGGGACTGCTTCTGGTACTGGGGCTGGTTCAGTGACATGATGTGGCTTCAGTCTTCCTCTTATCTTATACATGGATATATGAGGGTGTCTAGGATTTAATGCAGCAGTAAGCGGAACCTTGGATAGTTTTTGCTTGATGTCTGGGGTGTAGACATATCGTCTTTCTCAGCGCTATTGTTAATAGAATTTTTTATGATTCTGGACTTCACATCTCAGCTTGGTTAGTCAGTATCTTGCATTAACAAGGAGACTAGTACTTTGTCAGTGGAGAAAATATGGAAGTGGTACCATGTATCTCCTGCACTACAACTCATTGTATCATGTTTGTTGTTTACTTCTTGACTGCTTAGTCACAAAAAAAACACAGAAAAAAACCCAAAAGCAAACCAAAACAAACCCAAAAAACCTAACCAAACCAAACCAAACCAAAAAAAAAAAAAGGGAAAAAATAAAAAAAGGCTGTGCTATGCTCTTGCAGAAAAATCCTGAGGAGAGACAAGATACTGCAAGTAACTTCCAGCAGTCCTCTGTACCCTGTGTTGAAGGGCCAGGCGTGCTAAGGCTCCTGTGGCCAGTCCTACTGCTCCCACATAGGACTAAAGGTACACACAGATCTAAGAGCATGGCACAGGTACACAGAGTCATGGCTTGGCTGCTCCAGGGATCATAATTTAGAGGGAGTCCATAGGGTGACAGTAAATGGTAAGGAAGCAGGAATATGGTTCTTTGTGCAAACAGCTCATAGCCATTGACTTCTAATACTTCTTTGATATTTCCAGACAGTTCTTTTAGAATAATTTAAAGTGGCTTTTGAGAGGTAGTCCAGCAAACCAACTTTTAATGGGAAATAAACAGGTTCTATGTGAACAGATATGGCAGCTGCTTCATTTAGTTTCTGTTCCCCAGTGGCTGTCTAGTGTCTGAAATAAATCATCATCCATTATCCTCAGCAGGATTAATGGTCATGAATTCTCAAAAAGGAACAACTGATAGACAGCCCTTGGGGAAGTGCTGTTAGAGGGATCAGCAGACAAATTTAACGGAAAGTTTTCCTCCATTATACTTAAGCAAAAGCAAACAAGAGGATGACTCAAGGCTGCTTTATTGAAACTGAGATATCTAGTTATTCTTCTCAAAAGGGGTAAACCTCCACAGCAGCAGTCAGTGACCCTTTTGGGTAGTGTTTAACTTATTTAAAGTATATATAATTTTTTTCTCTTTTTTTTTTCCTTTTTTTTTTCCAAGGGTTACACGTTTAGGGATTGAGGAGGTCAAAACAAAGGCCTAGTTCACCTATTGATAGAAGGCTCATTTGGTTGTTACTGGAGCCAAACCAGTTTATCATGTTTAAATAAATTCAGGGCACATTGACCTCTTTTCATGTCATCAACTCAATCTATTGCTCTGTTACACTGAAAGTCATCCAATAAAATAATGAAATTATTAATATGCTAACTTACTTCACATCTGAAAGCTAATTTTAGAAATTTGGTTTTTTTAAGATCATTTGGACTTCACCTCTGATTCGTTTAGTAAAGCCCTAAGCCTGCATGTCTGTTATAAACATACTTCCACACTGGCTCTGATTCTGTTCTCACTCAGATAATACAATGGAAACTCACACTGACTTCAGCAATAGCAGAGCCAAGCCAATATACCCTATAGTTGTATATCTCACAAGTATTTGAGCCATATCACAGAATTTTTTACTTTAAAAAAAAAAAATCAACTTTAACCATCTAATTGGTTTTTTTTCCATGTTCTGTCTGCCAGCCTTACAATTTTGACTTAAGGAAATCAAAATTCTCAACTAAAACAGAAGGTGAGATGAAATAAAGCCAGGTGGTCCTCTGAGATGCTCATCAATCTCAGTGAATTCTAGTAAAGCAAATTAACATAGTGCTGGTGAGAATAATTTCTCTATATGAACACACATGAATGGATGTGTATAGACAGACTCCAAGTAAGTTGGTGATGTGGCAATGAGTTCTGCTATACCAAGCTTGTACCACTGTTAATCAGAATATTGCTGAAATGGGGATCAAATCACAGTATTAAAAGGTTGCGTTGCATCTTTATGGAATTGACATCTATAGAGCCTTGGCTCCTGGGGACTTCAGGGATTTTCTGTATGAGAGAAAACAAAAATGCAATGAATATCACTTGTAGAGGGTCAGTTTAGATCCATTCCTTCACATTCTCAATAGGCTTGGGAATGATAAGAACTCAGAAGTGCATGCATCAAGAATGCACTGGAAAATGTAAGAGGTAGAGATCAGTGGAGTAATTGAAGGCAAGCAAACATGATCATGGGTTGTATTCGGTCTGTGTGAAGATGTCTTTTTTGTGGACAGTATCATATAAAGCTGTAATTATTGCTTGATACAATTACTGTGGCAATCGAAATCACACAGGCAATATTAGAGGAAACTGCCAAATTATTGGTATCTTGCCTTGAAATTAACCACTGAAAAAGTTTGCTGCACAATTAGAATTAAAAAAAACAAACCAAAACCATCAAAAGAACCCTCAACTATAACCGTTTATAGCAGATGGGAAAAGAATCAGTCTTTTTGTTATCTTCAGGTCCTGAGTTTCAATTAGCATAATAATAAATCGTAGTTTTGCATATCAAGTGATAATTTTCAGCTCCAACAAAGAGCATATAACCCATAATTTAATGGAAAGAAATCTGTCTCAGTAAAGGAAGAACCTTCAACCTGATCCTTCATTATATGGATACCATTTGGTATGCACACTGACAGTCAAAAATAAGCAGCAGTGCAAGTAAAGGCTTGTTTCAGACAGTGCACATCACTGGAATTAGCTTCTGAAGCAACTAAATTCCCACAGGCAGTGGGGGTAATTTTCAAGTGCGTTTAAATCCTACTTTGAAAAATGAGGCAGCATGCAAATTTAAGTTGTATTCAGCAACAACATTGCCTGGTCAGTCCAGGCTTTTCCATGACTAAAACTTTTTACCCCTTGTCATCTTGAAATTCTTTCATCTCCTACAGCAGCTATAGACAGATCCCTGTTCTGCTTCATGTGGAGTTCGAATCCCTCATTCTGGAAGGAGAATGCACAGGAAATCTCATGCGTTGATTAGCTTTGGATGTCCTTCTCACAACTTTCTGTTTCCTATTCATTGAAAAGATAAAGATGTCTCCTGCTGCAGACTAGGGAAAAATGTTATAGCATCTGAGTACAAGGAGAGGATGCAAGTGTCTCCTTACTGAAGTCTATTGGGCTTCAGATGTAAATATATTTTGTTGAATGTTGTTGACATTCTTCAGTACAAAACACCTTCTTGATATTAACTTTTCTTGTTAGTAAATATCACTAATAGAAAAAGAGTGGCAGCTCTCCATTCTCTCTTCTACAATATTTTCCACTCTTTGAAAAACCTTGCCTTGGTGTACTCCTACATGGTCTTGTGAGATGATAAGCAGCCTTGTTGCAATACTGTACTCCACTTTTTTTCGCAGCATACCTTCACATATCAAACTTTAATAGGATATTTGAAATATTAGGCAATAAATCAGTGGACTCCGTCAAACTCTACAAAGTACAAATTTACAGCTGAGAGTTGAGGCTTGTAGTTCCTGCACCATAAGAAGCTAAAGGCAGTGAGAATATTTTAATAAAATATCACCTCTTATATTTGGTTTTTTTAATGTCTTTTATTGTTCACAATTAGAGACAAGACACTGCATTAGACACACTTCGATCTGACCTGATAGGTTCCAAAGTACTTATGAATGAAAAAACCACAATACTGAAAGAAAGCTGGGTTCTTTCAACATAGTGTCACAGATTCGTGGAATATCCTGGGCTGGAAGTGCCCTACAAGGATCATCGAGGTCCAGCTCCTGACCCTGCACAGGAAAACCCCAAGAATCACAGAATCACAGAATAAAACAAGATAAGTTAATAGAATCCATGAGTTTTTTTAAAATTTTATCAGTGCTGAGACTGTGTATTTAAAATAATTTTTGTTTCCTGTATAATTTGAAGATATAATTTTTTCTTCTGGATCTTTCTTGGGAAAAGTAGATTATGCCTTAGACTGCTATTGAAAAATTGAATGGAAAAGTCATGTACTTGACAGGTATATCCATGGGACTCTGAGAAACATAGGATCATGTCTACAGAATCTGTATTACTGAGCAGGCTGTACATCAGAATAGTTAAACTGTCTGTGCTTAGTCTGATTATGCTAAACAGATATGGTGGAGAGTATTTTGATTTGTAGATTGCTTTTTATCTGTGCCACGGAACAAGATGCTCAGTAGGGTGTATGGATAAGATCTGAACAGAAGAGCTTCCAGTGCAAGTACGTGCAAAGTGCATGTACAAATGTCTGCTGTCTTAAAAATGGTACTATATTTTTACAGTTACTCCATTTTTTATTATTTTAGAAATTACAGAAAGAGTGATTAAGAACTAGGAGGTCTTGGTGAAATTTCTGTGTGCATGAAGGCCCCACTCCTGAAACAGTGTGGTGGAATCCAATCTCAGTGTATTCACCACAGGAAGCCAACAGGTTTTGTCTCAGGAACATTGTTGGGAATTCAGCATGGTCCTTAGTGGAACTGAGGCACTATTTCCCTATAGGAAAGGTAGTGGTGCCGAGTGGGATTACACAGTGAGGGAGCAGACTGCTCTGCTCTGAGCTGACCACAGCTGGTGTACATTAAAAGGGAATGCTGTGTTGTGAAGCTCAAGGGCATGAGCTGTGTGGATAGTCCAGAGTGTAATGCCCTGTCAGGATAATTTAGGGCTGCAGCCTAAGTAGCCTGGATAGCCTCAGGAGGTTTGATTCACCAGCTGCTCAGCCTCCCCTGCCGTGGTCCCAAAACTGGGACTACAGGCTACCATCACCTCATAGATTACCCAAACAAATTATTTGTACCAAAAAAGTCTCATAGAATGGAAAAGGAGCAAATCAACAAAGGGTTAAACTGCTTTGAAAAAACCCAGACTGGCTAATTATGTGAATACTATTTAAAAGGTCTTTGGGTTTTGGAAGGCTTCTCTGAAAGGTTTCAAACCTTCAGAGGATGGTGCCTCTTTCTTATAAAACTGCTATAGACAAGAAATAGGGGGTCATGCCTCCTACACTCTCCTCAAACACATGAGAGTGTTTGACGTTGATGTGGTGTCTTGGGTTACAATGTAGGATGTAACCAAAAGTATGTATTCTATCACTGTCTTCATAAGATGTTAAAACCAGGTGGGGCAGGGTTCTTTATCTCGTCCATGACACATGCCTGATAACTCCCTCTGGGGTATATCTTCTGTTAATGGGCCATCAAGTCTCACTGCATGACTCATAAAATTGCATCACCCCATTATGAGATGCTCTGCCCAGAGGGAGGAAACAAGCATTCCTACCGGGATATAATCTGAGGTTTGGAACACCACAGCCAGCCTTTCCTAGTGGATTCCCAGAGGACAAGAGCTACATAACCACCGCTGGACCTTCAGAGGAAGACCAGACCCTTCTACAGGATCACTGCTTCAACAGAATCACATCCATCACTTCAGGAGGACTGTAGCCACCATTTAATCAGACTGCTACCACCACCCTGACCAACAGGGTGTCAGGCTGTATCCTGACTGTCAGTTTAGGACAGTGTTTTCTGCCTTTAATTTTCCGATGAAATTGTAGTTCTGACTTGGGATCTACTGTGGTTTGTTTTCAAACTAGCACATTTGACTGAACTGTAAATGAGAAGATCACCCTTTATGAGAGCACATTGAATGAACGATGTGCATTCTTATCATATGAGCCTAGCAGACTTAGATTGTGGATTATGCAGCTGCCTGAAGCCAAACTGTCTCTTAGCCATCAAATAACACTATTTTCACGAAATGAAGTAGGTATTTTTTGTTGCAAGTGAAATGTATCTCTCTCTGTATCCCTGTTATGAAACTGAAAGACGTTCAAATGAGACAGCTTTTACGTTTTCTGAAAGCTGCTGTGTAGTCCTGGCATTACAGTCTAACTGTGTTTGTGTCCTCCAGAACTGGTCTATAAACTCCACCTCAGTTTAAACGCTTTTAGGAATTACTGCTTGAAGCTATTTGCATTTAGAGAATGTGAAAGAGTTACATGGGCCTTAGTTTATTATTTTCTGTAGTAACTACTAGTGCTTTTCTCTCTTATTTTTAAATGTTGAGACATTTTGTGCTCTCATTGATGCTCAAATCCTTGCTCTGCATTAGCAGCATCAGCTGTGTCCAAGCTCCAAAGACATTTGCAACCTTTGTGTGTGTACAGACATACCAGTTTACCCAGCCTTGCAAATTCTGATATTTTAAACTCTAATACTTGAACAAGTTAGTGCATTTAACTCAGGTAAGTAGGTAGGTGCATGGTTCAAAATCCAAGCCTCATGTATATTCTGCATCATCAGCTCAGGACAAGATTTGCTTGTCCATCTCATGCAAACTGCAACCTCAGTGTACAGATACTTGATCATCAGAGGAGTCTGAGTGGTAACAAAAGGAAAAGAAAACTGCAGCAGAGAATGTGTATCTTAATTTGTACAGGAGTCCTCTCTTTTCTTCGCTCTGAGTTAATTTAATTTTCCTTACTTTAACTTTCCTTAATTTTCTTACTTCCAAATCCATAACTTACCCTGCATCTCAGTCTTGCCACATTCCAGATGATTTCTGACTGGGGTTGCCCAGCTGAACTCCTATTGCTTTGTTTCCAGACTCTCATATTTCTCAGCTTTTTCCAAACTGCTGGAAATGCAGCCCCTACTGCAGGGAAGAGCTCAACTGAAGGGAAACACGCAAGCTTGCTGTCCCTTTTTTTCAGGCACAAACATGAATTTGGGACAAGAGGAATGGCATTCTTGATATTTACGCAGAATTAACCTAGAAGACTGTGTTTGGACAGCGAGTTTTGTCATGAAACTCATATCTTAGGATTTCCTTAGACAACTATAGGAAAGCAGTAGCTTGCTTCTATTTTAAATCAACAGGAAAGCTGTATGGAAACTGAACAATCTTGCCTTGATGAGCAAGGGTTAATTTTCTCATGGGGTAGCTTGGCTTATGAGAAATTCTCTGGATTCACAAATTTGACTTCAAATAGTTGTGTAATCTAAAGAATAGTGTACAGGCTCCTTTCATCCTCATTTGAGGAAATACTGAAGGAAAGAGTTCAGAAACAGAAGACAATTCACAATTAGAAAAGAACTTCAACATATTTAGCTAAAAGAAGCATGATTATTCTATTCTAGGAAGTAGCTTTTGATCAGTGTTTGCTGATCATGTACAGAACAACAATATTTCTCGTCTACTACAAGGGATGTGCTAAATTATACAAAGAATTTATGTAATACATACGTAACAAAACCATCACATATCAGGTATATGATCTGCTGGTGGAATTGAATCAGGGCTACAAAGGGTAAGTTTGAGTATTATTTTTCCTTGTAAGCATCTGCAGCCTTGATGCGTTGGATTGACTTCCTTCAACAACAGCTCTCAGACTGGTTTGAGGGCAACGCTTCAGGGTTCTAAAAGGAAACCTTCCTGAGTAACTAACACAGAAGAGCTGACATGATAATTTAAGCAGATGGATTTTCCCATTCTAATTCAAAATAGAGGGAATGCCTGGAAAGTATTAAGATTTTAGAGTTTCATTTGGTAAAGAAGAAAACATGTTACAAATTCAGTCCTACACTGTTACATTTCAGTCTTTAAAATGTAAGTTCGCTCTCTGTTCTTTTAACCTAAAGTTAGAACACTATCTCAAAAATAGGAGAAAATATACACTTTAACGTCAAACATTTCAGGCTCTGAGGAGTTCTGTATCAAAGACTTCAAAGGAAGCTTCTTATCAGTGAATTCCAGGTCATTTGTTCGTATACAGAGCTGCATTTCACAGTTGCAAGATTGTTCATTAAAAATAAAACTGTACCAATTTTTACGCAAATTTCAGGTTCTCAGCTCTTACTTCTCCAAAGTAACAATTACTCCTAAGCTAAGGGTCAGAGCAGGAGCAGGGGTTCACTTATTACAGACTTAAAGAATGATTACATTCACACCTGGTGGGATCTACTGCAGCACACCAGAAAATTTCACTGGTGCAAGAATCACACTGCTAAAAATGACAGCACTTTGGCTCTCGTTCTCAACATCCTTGCCAAAATTAGCCAGATAAAAGTGAAGAATAGCTTTCCATTCACTTGCTGCAGTATAAGTTTCACAGTTTTCTTCTCTTGGTTTTTAACTTATTTTGCAGTTTTATCTACTATGCTCCAGATTACTGGTTAAATCAAATTTCGTTTAGAACTCTAACTAATGAGTTGCATTATAAACATGTTGCACACACCAATATTCAGTTTCCAGGCCATTAATACAGTCAACAGACTCAGGTCAGTTAGAGACACTGTTTGCCAGTTCAACAGACCTTAGAATCTCATTATTTCCAGGGGTCGTTAAGCTTCCAGAGAATTTCTTGATTTCCAACAAATGGAGTGTTTGCATACAAGTTTTATGAAAAGGCAGCGTAATGGCATTTGCCATAAGACAGGTATTTATCATCACCTGAAGCCACTGATTTGGCAGCTAACCTCTGACAGTTTACCTCCTGGGTCCTTGTTTCTGCTTCTGCATTATGAGTAAAAGAGCCTTCATTTACATGATTTACAGAGGTGTGATGCATGCTGATAGTTTCATGCTGGCGCAGGCCTTTGAAGATACGCAGTTCAACAATGGTGCTAAACGTTCTTCTTTTAGTCAGCTTGGCCTTAATTTCAAGTGACACAGAAATGTTAATGTTTTGGCACAAGCAGACCTTGTGGTTGAGCCCTAATGCCAGTCAGAACCTTTAACATTGTGTCAGTTCACTCAGCCCTACCTACACCTGGGCATTACATCTCTCCAAGTAATTAATACTTCAAGAGCTATCTCTCAGTCATCACCTGTACACTCCTGTTAGACTGCTCACCACAGTTGTATGGGATCCTTGAATATTTAGACTGCCACCAAGCCGAATGTCAGGCCTTATTTATGACTGAGTTGGTGTAACGATAAGGTTGGAAAAGGCATTCTCACTATTTGAATTCAATAGTGGATATAATTCAGCTTTTCAGCCATTTTTCCACTACAAAGGTATCTGCAAAGGTTGTCTGGACATTAAAATGCCACTTAGAATATGTTGTCTTGATGACCTGCTCTTTATTAGTCATTTCTAAAGACATTTGTGGCTGATTATGGTTCTGAAGGCCTGAGACATTAGCTTTGATACAGCTAGATGGTTGCTCTCTTGATATTTTTTGTATTTCTTATATGTACTTCTTAATGAGTTTGCCAGAAAAGGATTATATTGTCACTTTCAGAGGCTTTGCTCATCAAGTAAGGGTGTAAAAGAATCAGAGCAAACAGGAAGCCCCTGTCTTCAAACCCTAATTTGAACAATATGTGTATTTACAGAGAACCACCTAACAACTGTTTTGCTATATGATCAGGCTGATCAGAGATTTGCAGAAGTCTCTTGGGTAGGCAGAATGTAAACACATCTGTAAACACATCTGGGATAGAAAAAAAAGTAGAGGAAAAAGATACACAGAGGGACCTAGAGGGGTTACGGCCAAGGTCAGGAGATGGCTTAAGGCAGCCCTTCTGCCTTCCAAGTAGGCCTGCGTATATGTATGTATGCATGTGTGAAATAATCTTTCTTGAGGTCCAATCCTGCTTGTCCTACCACCTTTCAAAGAAAGCAGCACTTTAAAAGTGTCCATAACTTCTGGATTTGCCCCATAATAAATAAATGTTCCAGGACTTCTCCCATAGTTAGCTGATCTGGGTTCTCGTATACTTCCTGCACTGCACATGAGTGTGTAATAAACTGAGTGCCATGTGGTTGGAAAACAGCTAGGCTCACTCAGCATGGAAAAGAGACAGGGGAAGGTGAGGAGCTTTGTGAAATGGCTCTGTTCATCTGGCACCAAATATCTTCCTCTCTTGTGATGGACTGGGACTTGCAGCTGTGAGAGAAGTAGGAGCAATTTTCTGTGTGGGAAAGACTGCAGTGGGTCATGAGCAGAGCTGCAGTAGCAGGTAGAGATGGGGAGTGGACACAAACACTGTAGTGCACTTGGTCTCACTTTCCACTTCATTTCTGGGTTGTTTTCTGTGAGCTGCTTAACACAACGGGGTCTGCACAGCTAATAATGTGCAGCTGCAGGTCCTGGATGTGAAGCAGATTGGCTTGCTCCAGCTCATACAGAACATTCTTCACTTCCTTTTCTATAAGCTCTTGTGTTTCGCTGTTATGAGATATTAAAATTTCTTTACCATGCTGTGTGACCTTTGATGGCAGATGAAGCCATATAATAAAATAAAATACTCTGTAGTCACTGTAACTGGTAAAAGAAACACAGAGCCCTATCTGTCTTCACAAGCCTTTATACGCAATATAAGCACAAAGATGTGAATTGCTGACAACAGGTGGTCTAACAAATGATCTGTCACCAGCTGAGCTGTGATCAGTGTCCCTGAGCATGACAAATAATCTGTGGCAAACATGGGAAAATGAGATTATCTCTGTTCTCTTAAGGGATAAGGTAAATGGTGTTAGTTTGCAGTTTACGTGATCTGAATGCATGCATATAGACAATGACATAAACAGTTGGTACATAAACATATCTTAACTAATTTGACTGTTTGTATGGATCTGTACCTGTGTCCATCTAAAACTGTGTAACTGTGGAAGTTAGTTGTTCTCTTTATAAGAGAGAGGACCTAAATCTGTACTGCGTGTAATGGTTCAGTAAGTAAACACATAAACGAAATTATGTTTTTCCTTTGGTTTCAATATCAAGAAACTCTCCCTGCCACACCAAAAGTTTTCTGTTGCTGTCTATATGGAGTGGTCAGCCTTTCTTTCAGAATTGGTTGAAAGTTACTTTTTGAAGGATTGGTCCCAAAATCAAGTTACAAAAAAAAGCTGGAAAGCAAGAGTTCTTCATAGCCAGCTATGAATCATCTCATGTCCATCTGAGAGTGCAATTAGGAAATCTAGGAAAGAGCCCGTGTTTCCTCCTCACATGTCATGCAACAGCCAGCACCCAAAGTGGTGACTTACTTCGGACTGGGTTCCCTGTGCTCAAGGAACTGAGGAGCTGCCTTTTTTCGCCAGCAGATTAGGCAGAGTGAAACTTTTGTCTAGTGGCCTGGCATTTAAAGGTTCCAAAGCAGCAGAGAAATCATGAGTCAGAATACACGCAAGGAATGTTTTCCAACCCGAATAGTTTATTTAAGAATAATGCAGCCTGAAGAGTGGGGGCAGGGAGGGAAACAGGACTTCAGCTCAGACATTCTTATGATTTCAGCTGAAGTTTTTCATGTCCTGGGAGGAGTTAGTTTTCTTAACCCTCTCATTAGAAGTATCTGAATAACTTCAGGCAATGTCATGGACAATCAATGCTTCTTTTTCTTGCTACAACAGGGTCTATACTTTTGTGGAGAGTCAGAGAAGGAGAATAAAGACACAATCTGACATTTATACCAGTTTTACTCTGGAGTAACTAGTTATCTAAATGAGATTTCTTCAGAGAGTCACTAGTGGGAGAATCAAAATTATCTACATCTTTAGATTATTTCTTTATGTCTGCTGCTGTCTCTCTTAGTAGATTAATACTGCAATTGACTACTCCATGGATTCTACCCTAAAAACTCAGCATGTAAATCACAGCAAGTGAGTAACGTATGACGATGAGCACTACTGCCAGCTACCTGTATATTTACAGATGCACATACACAGTGTTAAATTGGCACAGAGTAGGGTTTTCTTCTGTCCCCTTCTCGCTCCTGTCCTTGACCATTAAAAACCCAACACCCAAACCAGCCTTGTCTGACTTTTGTTTCCACTGTGCTCTAGGGAGCTGCTGCAAAACTATTTTGTGGTTTGCCTTGATGCAGTGCAGCTGTTGAGAAGTACAGTATCTTTCCAGCCCTCCAAATGCTCTTTATAGCTGCAGCCATTTCCCCCTCCTTTCTCTTACTAAAACTGCTCACAAGTCCTTGATTTCAGCATTCAGGCAAAGTTCATGCTGAGTATTCTCCCTATTATGAAATGTAGTAAGAGAGGAGGGAGAGAGAAGCCACTAAAAACCTGCTGGTGTTATGAAAAATTAAGAGATAATCGTCACTGACTGCAAATAACTGTATTCAAACCACTCTTCTTTCATGCAGCCCTTCAGAAGAAAGCGGCTGTTAGTCTCAGAGGAAGTCTGAGCAGAAACAGTCAGCAGTGTTCTGGGTTTACCTGAAAAGAAGGGGGCACACAGAGATGTTACCTGCTTTGTTAGAACCCACTTTTGACAATAAAGCCTTTTGGTTTTTCTGCCCCTCTAACTCTCATCAGTGCTGTGCAGCATTTCACAAGCAGCGAATCTTGTGTTAACTTGCAGCATATGAACCTGGACCCTAAAACTGAAAGCTCAGAGAAGGGCACACCCTTTGGTCAGCATGATAACCATTTATCATTCAGCAAAATCCACACAACTCATAGTTTTTTAAACACACACATTAAAGAACTAAATATATCTCTGCCGTATATATGAAAGGCAGCAGGGAAGGACTGGTTCAACCGTGGTCTCTGGCTGTGGCATCTAGCAGTTTTCTCTTACTTAAACGTGAAGTCCAGTGAAACTCTCATTTTAGCCTTCAGTGGCAGTCGATTCAGAGCAATTGCTTTGTGTGCACCACACTTCTTGAATGAAGATGTGAATTGCTGGAAATTACTTTGGAAGAATTCTTGAACAGGCCTCCCCTTTTAATTGCATTGCGTATCACATAGTGCTGTTTCCTTTTGTCCTCTTATTAGTCTGGAGTAAATACATTGTAACTACCACCAAACAGGCTGAAAAACGAAGACTGCTTCAATTTCTAAAGAAAGGCATAGTCAGAAACACCTGTCTGGCCCATGAACCTAGTGGTAGAGATGCTAAAAAGAAATAAGCCTAGAAAAGATTGTTCTGATTCCCATCAGCATAATCTTTGAGTGCCTTGGCAGCTAGTCCCTTAGAAAGGCACTTGCAAGAATAAAGAAGGAGAATAAGGAGGAGGAAGAAAGGGAGGAAATACTTTCATCCCAGGCGGTTTCCTTGAAATCCCTCCATCTGAGAACTGGAGCCCTGGTTTGGAGAGCTTACTTCTGAGCCACGTTTACTTGTGCCTTAAGGAGGGGTCTGGAGAGCAGTGACAGGATTTGCTCCAGCTAGCTAGCCATGTGGCAGTGCTGCTCCTGCTGCAATAGGATTCCTTCACCATTACGTTTCTTCTCTCGGGCTCCACAGGCAGTTCAGCTCTCAGAATCTACACTTAAAATTATGAGGTTTCAAAAAAAGGAGAAAAGCCACATTCTTCCCTCCCCCTCCCTAGTTTGAATACGAAATATTTGCAGTAGCCACACAGCTCCCATTGAGCAGGCAGGGGACTCTTCATTAAAATAAGCACAAAGCAGTCTCTGCCTCTCCCCAGAATGGGCTGCAAGTGCTCTGATGCTGTGCCTGCAGTACCTAGAAAGCACATGGCAAGCTCCGTGTGCTTGACCTGGGAAGCCAAATTCCCCCAGGAGCTGGGGAGAGTTGGTTTCTGGGGAAAATTCACAGTTCACAATACGGTGAGTGAGGGTTTCCTGCTCTGGCTAATAAGGCAAAAGTTGGAAAAAAGTTTGCCTGATTTTTTTTCTTTCCCATGTGGTACTAGGATTAATGCACTGAAATCACATCCTGGATTTAACCTCCTATGGCTGTCTCCTTGGGACTGGGTAGTTGACTTGTGCTTTTCTTTTCTGACATGGGAGTTGCTGATAGATGTGCAGATTGACCCTAGCTATTTCTGCCTATACCTGGGCAGTGGTGATGCCTGAGAAAGGCCAACCTATATTTTATCATGTGTCATACATGTGTTGAAGCAAAGCCATATTTTAATCTATGGAAAACAAACTAAACACAATTAATCTGTCAGGAATTTATTTCTCTATATTCCACAGTTTGGTAAAAGCTTTTAAATTAACACATATAGAACTAGATGCATCACAAACGTGCAGAAGCTGTTTTTTCATAAAATGGTAAAATATTTGTAGATCAATGACACCTTCATATGCTTTTTTTAAAAGGGAGGACAAAACCTTTCTTTTTATCGCAAATTCTTTTGACTGGCAAGACTGAATTTAAAAAACCATGAAAACCCAGTCTATTTTTTACTAAAAATAGGAAATATTTAAAATTTAATCCATTAATGTCTCCTCGTTATGTGCTCGCTCTGTACTTAGCTGCTTCCACACAACCTTAAGATTCTGAGAAAACATAAAAATCCACTACAGAAATTCTTTGCAGATTGACAAATTAAATATCTATAGTTATGGAACCAACATAGGTCTAAAGTCTATCCATTTAATTAAAAAAAAAAGGAGGACTTTTTGTGATTTTTTTCCCCCAAAGTGTCTTGTTTGATTTACAGATGATACCAGGAGCAATTGATGCAGCATGTTGCTACTTTCACCTGTAGGTGCCCATGTGTTCTATCTGGCTAAGTCATATGGGGTTTGCTGCTGTCAGTGAGCTAGTCTTTACAGAATTTCTCTGTTATGAGGATGGGTGAAACAGTTTGAATAAAAGGCTGAAAAATGAGTGCTTTACTATTTCTGTAGTACCTATATATTCTCTTTTTATGTGATGGTTCCTTTTCATGTGGCATCTGTATCTGTGTGTTGACAGTGTGAAGCATGGTAGGTTTAGTGGATTTCAAAGACAAGCTATTTGAAGGGCCCGGTGCTGTTCCTACTTGTGGTACAGTTGCATCTGATGGTCTGAGCTGGTCTGACACCACCACCACTGCCAAAAAATGTGGTTTCATTCCCATGTGGTCCTAACCGTGCAGTCCCTTTTTTCCAGGTTGAGCTTTCACCTAACTTTTGGTGAACAAGCTCTGTTCATTAACCAGCTGAAAACCACTAATTTTTATTTTTGTACTTGTTTTTGGGCAGTTTAGTAAGATGATTTGCCTCACAAAGTCATCAGACAAACGTGCTGCAAAACTGCCCCTTTCAAGCTCTAAGTTCTCATCTTCAATCAGTTCATTTAAATGTTTGTCTTTTTCACATTGCTTAATTTGCATTTACAAAAATCAGACTAAAAATTATTAAATTGTAGTCTGGGATTTCTTGCTGGAATCCCTACTTATGAACTTTCCACCTTCATTTTACGTGTCCAAAATCTACTCAATGTGTCCCCTTCCTATCCTTTTGCTACTTCTTTTATATTAAATTAATCAAAGCTAACCTGTAGTAAGGTCTTCTCTTTTAAGAAAAATTATGTTATTGAGAACTTTTCCTTTCCACTTTCTCCAAACATAGCATCACTCCACCATTCTTTCTAGGACAAATGAAAATTTCTCTTGATCAGTGTTCACTAGTTTTCAGTCCTATATTCTTCCTAGGAATATAGAAAGCCAGTTGCAAACAAAGGAACAAAACCAAAAATGAAGATCCTGAATGAAATACAACTGACATACAATGAAACACATTAAGCTGTGTTAGACTTAAAATGAAACTTACTGAAGAGTTCTCTAAGCATGTTGCCGGAGGTCTGATTTTCACTGTTTGCTTAGTTGATGGTGCATGTAAAAATGGAAGCGTTATTTTTATAATAGTTCCCAACCTGCTTTGACTAGTCATTTAGGTAACAAATATAAGAAGAGGAAGGATTGTCCTATAGTTAGTCAGAAACCAGTGAGATGCGGGTCATATTCCTGGATGACTACGGACTTCTTGACTAGGTGCGCAACTTCTGTGACCTACAGTTATTTCATTCGTATTCCTGGCTGTAGCTTCTCCCATAAGCTACACCTCTGCTTTGTAAGAGCCAGCTGCTGCGGGGCTGAGTTGCAGGGTGCTTTTACTTCACCCAGTGCTGTCCGTCCCAAATCATAAAGGAAGAGTTTAGCTTCAGTTTAGGTGTAAGAGAGTTTAGCCACATGGATACAAGCTCTGTTGTGCCTCTTGCCCACAGGCCCAGACAATAAACCTTGCTCTTTTTACCTGCTAGTATAGGTGCTACTGCAGACAGTTAGTAGGAAAAGTAGGATGTTGGAATATGACCCAAATTCTAAAAGTTAAGAATATCCCATTGTGCTTACTTAGGAGCCTGTGTGAAGCCGGGATTTCCAGGACAAAACTATATGATGAAACTTTAGAGCATCCTTAGTATTATTTCATCATTCTTGTGTGAAAAATATATGAGGAATTGCTGAAGCAGATGATAAAACCCAGGATGTGGCTGATGATCCCATAATAGCTTGAGTTCTGTGCTCCTGCATTTTTATATGAAGATTGTGATTGCTGTATCTTGAAATTAACAAATACTTGTTCAAGTAATGGAAACAAGGGGGTCTTAATGAAAACTCTTTACATTGGGCCCAACTAGCAGTTAGGCACTTAGGCATACAGGTATGTATGTGTGTGAAGACCTTCATGAATGGGGGTACTGAGTGTTTTATATTAGCTGAGTGTAAGAGGTCCAGTAGCTATACTCCCGTCTCCTAAATTACTTTTCTTTGGAGAAAACTTGGCAACATAAGGATGCTCACAGGCATATTCAGCTGGGCAAGTTATTTCTGGGTGTCTAAGACATGAATTCTAGTTTGAATTGTAAAAATTTTGGTATATCTCAAATTTAATTTCTCTGTGTCTCAGTTTCTAAAGGATTAATTGCAAACAGCAGTAGGTCCTTGTCCTGTAATCATACTGCAAGAATGAATTCAATAGAACTATTGTGAAGCATTGAGAGGCTTTGAAAATTTGAGGATGTTTTTGTTACTAGAAATTACTTCATGGAAGCTAGGTAAAATATGAAGTTTTGCCTATAAAACATGGAAATATGCAAAAGTTAGGCTATATGTTTAGCCTATAAAAGAATATTTGTGTTGGCCCTCTTCCCATAAATTATTACTCTTTGAAAAACCCTTCTCACAGAAAGCCCTAGGTCCTTCAAAGCAAGTTTTGAAATTAAACCAATGTAGAGTTTAATTCTGGATAAAATGATGTGAAATGGAGGCAATTCACTATTAAAACCCGAGGAATGGTGTTAAGAATCTACAGAAACAGTCTTGTGAGATAAAATGCTGAAACAACCTAAGACATTATTTTCTCCGTTTTTCAGTTTATTCATGCTGGAGTATGAGAAGTTACCAGCTAAAATGGGAAAATATAACTTGTTCTGGTACAGGAAATTGTTTGCTAAGGAATTTTCTGCTTACTGAAGTTTTTTATATGAAAGGCTTTTCACGAATACAAACGTACAATGCACATATATGCAAACACACACACACATCACATGGTATTCCCAGCTTCTGTACTTGTAAATACATATAAATGATCCTCTTAAATGCAAAACTTACTAATGTGATAGGAACATGAACTGTTTTCTGAATAGAATAATATTTAAGCTCTCTTTTTTTGGCATTACAAAGTTCACAAACTGTTATAGAACTGAATCCTATGGCAAAGGTGGGTGACTTATTTTTCCTGTGCAGAAGAGTTGATTGGACTCAGAGGAAGGGAAAGGGGAGGACAACTCTAGAAATACAGGTCTCTAAAAATGTAGCACCACATTACTAGCAGATTTAGCTGCACTTTTCTCAGTGGAGCTGCATCCATTTACCCCAGTCAAGTCCCAGACCCAGACTCACTTCCATTGCTGCTCTTTGAATCCATGCCAGAGTGAGGTATAACTTAAACCAAAAACAGATGTGTGCGACTGTAGCTGAGCTGCAGAATATATAAAGGCTCTATACGTGTTAATTTTCCAGGCATTTGTAACAGGATTGCTGAAATAACTGTAAAATCTTGTAGCTAATGGACCCTGAATGGTGAGAAAGGCTTCTCCTTCATTTGCTGCAAATCATCTTTCATTTCTGCCTTCGCTGTTTAGATCGTACTACATTTATTTTGAATTGTTTTCAGCCTTTTTTGCTAAGGATCATGGGAGAGCAAACTTAAGTGATTGCAAATGTTTCTGCTGTAATCATTTCCACTGGGGAAGCCAGCTGGATCGTCCCCCATTCACTGGCTGAAACTTCTGTCCTTTTCAAAAAAATAAAAATGCGGTGGGATAAATAGTTTTAATTTGTATCAGTATGGTCCTGAAAATGCAGGGTACAGGTATAGAGGAAGGTATAAATTGAGCATTTCTTGAAGCAGAGAAGCACCAGAGTAAGAATTCTTTTTCAGTTCACTGTGGTTTTGGAAGGCAGTCCAAAAGAAAAATGAGAGGTTTCCAGAAAAAACAGAGTTATGGGCCAAACTAAGCAAGATACTTAAAGTGAGCAAAGCAAAGCTCTGTCTGCTAACAGTTTGTAGCAAGGGACTGTATTTTCTTTACCAGCCTCCTACCCCAGGAGCTTTGTCTTAACATCAAACAAAAAACACAATAGGAATAAACAGATTGCTGATGATGCATTGCTTTGCAAAATCAGGCTTTTCCAAAGCTAAAATAATGACTGTTTTCAGATGTGATTTAATTTTTTAGTGGAAGGTTCGCTCCTGTTGTTCGCTTATGAACCAGGACTAGATCACTGTACATTATCTTGTCTTAACTCTGCGATCATACTTTCAGATTTCCTGTGACTTTTTCAAAAGAAAGAACCTTTCTTTAATAAGAATGGCTGTAGTGGCATTTACTTCTTGAACTTCAGGAATAAGAAGAATGTTTAGGAAGATTCAGAAGTCCTCATTATTTTTTTTTCCCTGTGATATTTGTTCAGTGTGAAATGAAGGTGAAGAGAGAGTCCAGTTTCCCCACTGCAAGAATTTCCATGGCTGCATTTCCTGCTGAGTCCTCACAGTCCACAGTGGCTTCTGCAGCTTTAATACTAAAATCTTAAGCAGCATAGCTGCCCACTTGTTCATTATTTCACTTCTCTCCAACATTACGGAATGGTTCTGCAGGGGATGTCAAAGGGACTAAGCCTGCAATCAAGATATCCAGCTTCTGAAGTTGCCAACTAATCTTTTATGTTGAAATTTGCTTCCTGGGCAGGGCACCAGCACAGTGCCCAACTTGCCACGTATGTCCCATCTCTGTGTGGATCACAGGAATGTGAAGTTATTTTGGCTCCCTGTGCTTGTGGAAGTGTAACAGTGTCACTGGTGGTTTGCAGACTGGTTTTGCATCAGAAAAGAGCGTTCATCTCACCTGCTTACAGCACAAGAAAAATGAAATGCCTCCAAATTCCTCAAAAATTTCCTGAAGAATTCTGAAGGTACTATTCTGCAGGGGTGACATATACAGCATATGTTGTGGGAAAGCTGAGATAGTTCTGTATTCTGTTTCTTATTGGACTGTTCAAAGCAATGGCTAATCAGACAAAAATGTCCTCATGCACCTCCATAGGTAAGAGTGTCTAATTCTTCAAAATGGTGAAAATAACATCAGACAATGGGCCACTGCAGATGAAGTGAGGGGAAGCCTTAAGATGGCATTTGTCAGGACTTTGAGGCCACTAATAGGCCTTACTGGTGCCCAGCCTCACCCTGGGGCCTCCACCCTCATCCATGGTTCCAGGAGCCCCGGCTCAACACAGCCTTGGGCCATCAGTCCTTACCTGAATTACGTTGTAGGTGTTCTCTCTTCAGCCCTGCTTCTGGCCCTGCCTCCCGGATGGGCTTGGGCCCTGTGCAGCAGGTAACGTGTGTCTTGCAAGAATTTCTGACCCAGTACAGCCTTGTCTCTGACCTGTCTCCTATTGCTTGTGACAGGACTTCCCAGAAGGACCCTGGACCTGATTCCATGTATGCTGAATTTCCAATGCTTGATGAACCCCCTTGTCAGCACCTGACCTTGTCTGCTGTGTTGTAGTCATCCACTCCTACCTTTCTTGAAACTGTAATTAAACAATCTTCAAAACATACCTAATTTATGTTTGATTGTGGAATAAAAAAAGTAAAACAAGCCTAAGTGGCAGGTTTGCGAGTAGTTCCAGGAGAATTGTTGTATTGTGATGTCTCAAAATATTTTACTTTACTTATCTAAGGAGGCAAGGAGGTATCTGCAAATAGAAAAAATGGTCATAAGTTATTTAGGGGAAAAAAGGAATTTCTTTACTGTGGTGCCACATCTCAGATGATATCTAGAAGTGAACACACACAAACTAAAGACTCCCATGACATCCTGCACTGTAAAGAAACTTTCCTTTGAGTTCTGCTCAAATTCAGTGTTGTGAAACTGTATACTCGTTAGTTAAGTTGTATTTTGGCTTCTTATGAAACCTGTGTCTTCACATTTCACATACACCTGTTTTTTGTGCTGTTAACTCCAGTTTCCTTTTGCAGTGAGAAGTACAGAAAGTTCTAAAGAACCCAAGTGCTTTTGAAGGATGTCATGACACCTGTTTCTCCTCCTGGTAATTACTAGACTGTTTTGAAATAATTGGATAAAATCAGACGTGCAAGAAATTTTTTTTTTGACTGTGAAAATGGTTATTGATTTTTTTTTTCTCTGCATGAATTCTGCCTGGTCATCAGTTGTTCTAAAACTGATATGAAAAATAAGTTAAAGAGAATGCTGTTTGAGTGAGTTCATTTTCCATACCAGCCTGAAGCTGAGCAGTGCAGACACGAGTGTGTCTGGATGACAAGAGGAAGTGTGCCTGCAAAGTGTCTGTGTGCTACTAGAATTGAAGTGACGAGCTCTCAGGTGTGCAATTTAGTGCTGGTAGATATGTACAGCTATATCAACTGAACCCTTCACAGCCTCTAGGAGCCCCACTTTCAGAGCAAAGCTAAAGATTCTGAGATGAAGAATCCTCTGCAGTGGTGAGGGTTCACTCCAGGCAAATCCCCATCCATACAGAAATAAAAGGTCATGATGCTTCGCAGTACACTTGGCTCCCCAGTCATAAGTACCTTCACTTTATGGATTAATGGCTGTAGAGCCTCCAGCTGAGAAAAGTCAATATAAACGTGGGACCCTCCATGTCATAGCCGTAAAAGCAGCAGTCACATGTTAGAGCTGGAATTCGTGCAAGGCCTTTCTCATTAACCTAGAAACTGTAGCCAACTGAATGCCACAGCCTGAGAAATATGCTTCTATGTATAAACAAAACCCTATGCAAAAAATGACCATGTTTCAGCCTGCTTAGTTTAGCTTGCTTTCTCAAAGTGTTTTTTGATTTTAAAACAAAAATATTTCCTTCTTTTTTTGGAAGTTCTCATAATGCTATTATCTCCTCTGCCTTAGATAGAGAGAAAGAAAATATTTCAGCTGCATTTTTTGTTTTATTACTAGTTTGAACTAGAGAGAGAAAGACCAAGCTGGAAGCCGTAGAAAACATTTTAGCCTGCAAATTTAGGGGTGAACTATGATATCAGTGATAGCCGGGTTCTGGGCTTCTTGGACAAGCTGTGTCTGTAGGAAAGCCGAGCAAACGCTACCACTCTGCCACTGTCCAAGGACTCTGAGTCCTCTGGTCTCCAGTCTTGGGCTTGTTTTTTGGCAAACCAGAGTGAGTCCCATTTCTGCAGCTCCAGCTACACTAATGACCCTGGCACCAGCAGGGCCATTAGCAGGAGCAGGTGGAAAAAATGGATGAAAAGACAGAGAAATTTGAATTCATATTACTATTGAGCTGAAGTATATTTTTTTTTCTTTCAAAGAAAAATGGTTTTATTTTGCCAGGACAGTAAAATAGTATTGTTTGGATAATGTCTGGTTTACAATAGGAAAAAAGGCATGAAAATTCTGTGTATATAGCATAGAAGCTTTAATTATAGCATTTAATAATATATAAAACATACTGCAAAAATTACACTAAGGAATTGTATTAAAGTCACATACCATGAATTAAGGTGTAAGGAAAATCCAGGTAAAGAAGGCTCCTTGGGAAGCCTGTACAGAATATTGTTCATATTAATTAGAGTGTATGGAAATGTAAGCAATTGCATCTTACACTTGTCAAATAAACTAAGAAGTAAATGTTGTCAGCACCTAATGTACTGCCAGACTGTGGTGCACACAAGGGGTTGATACCCTTCATCCGGTAGGTTGGTGTTCAAAGCAAATGCTTGTGAGGTGGGAGACATAAACCCTTCCTCTGTTTTTTTATCTCTCGGAAGGAAACTCACCTTTCAGAAGAGATGGTTTCTGTGCTCATGGTTTATTCTTTGAAGGTTGTTCAGTCTGGAGAGCTGTTAATCAAAGCCATAATTCAGAACGCAGATATCCACCCTTCATTTTCTTTCCCTACTGCAACAACAGAAAACCTTTACATACGCAAGTGCAGGTGGGCTTGCAGTCCCATTGGACAGGGAAAGAAAAGGACAGGGAGGATTCCCAGCTGTGCAGAAACATCCTGTGATATAACATCTCACACTCTGCATCCAGAAGCTAATGATCCTCCTTAGTTCCACCAGCCCAACCTCTTCCAAGTCCAGGTTTTTCACCATCATTTTTCGACTCAGAGACTCCACTTACTTCTTCCATGTGTCACTGCCCAGCAGAAGGAACCCCAGTCCCAGAAGACTGAAGAGATGGAGATTGCTTTCAGCTGATACTGGGACATTGTTTAAGTCTAGTTTTTCTGATTCAGCACTGGGCATTCAAACGTCTGGGTACACCACTGCCCCAGTGAAGAAGGGAGATAATTTGGTCTGAAAAAGAGAGGAACATTCCAAAAGATAATCCCTGCACCCGAGGAACTTCCAGGATTTCCTATAATGGATCAGAAGTGTACATTAATTTTCACCTTACCATAGGTTAAGCATGTATTGTAATGATTTCTATTACTTTTGTATTCATTGCAGGCACAGGTAATCACTGCATTTCTCGTTGTGCCATGCTGCAAGACATTCTTCATAATGTCAGAAGCACTGGTAATTCTTATGCTTAATGGAACATATAGCCTTAAATCTAGTTGATGTAACTTCAGGCAGGCCATTTACATATTAAGTGTTCAACAAGTTCAAAGTATGCATACGAGTTAGTACATTGTTTGGGTAGAAGTTCTGCTGAAATTAGATATCCAGAATGATTTTGTATGGAAGTAGAAAGAAACAACTGACAGGGGAAGAAATCAAAGTATGTCTTTTTCTGTTGGGTGCTACATAAGCATGTGTGGATGAATATCTTCAAGGATAGTTAATAAATAGTATGACTTTGCAGGACCAAGTTAAATAAGAGCATCAGTTTGGTTTGCTCTCTGCTAACTGCAGCTGGTTCCTCAAGTGACACTAAGTTAAGCACTACAGCTAAAAATCAAACCCTGGTGGCAAGCTATGAATAAAGAACTTAAACATCTTACAGAGCATTACTCAGTGCTGTTCACTTGGGACTCAAGGTAACAGAGTTTGTTCCACTGTTTCTGACAATTCCCTTCAGAGCATGAACAATTTCTGTGGAACTCGTGATACACTTTAACCTTGTCTTTGAAAGATCACTTCAGAGATAATGTGGCATTTTGATCTCTATTTAGTTGTGGAGTCTGAGGACTTCATGGACTTCATTGCATGCCCATGGTAGAGCTTCTGGGTTGAAATCCTGGGTCCTACTGAAGCCAGTTGTTTACCCTGAATACAGGTGAGTACAGCCTCTTGCAGTTTGACCCCCTCTCTATTAACTCTGCATGGGGCTGCACAGTAACTTCCCTGAGCATCAGCAGAAAGGAGACCAAAAGGCTTATTTGCTGAACTTTTGGACCAATTAGACTAACCTAAATTGGACCAGAAATGGAGAAAACCCCTGCTTCTTTGATCTCTGTTATCTAAGTGGAGTTATTAATGCATTTTATCTTCCTCGCTGTGTAAAAAGTTGGAAAGAAGTAAGAAGCTAGGATTTTAATTTTCTTTTTATTTAATGTCCAAATATTTTAAAATCTCCAGTGGGGAAAATCAGGAAGTGTGAAGAAACACATTGCTAACAATGGGCTATTATGAGTGGAGCATTAAAATGGTGTGAGGCAATATGGTATTAGTGAATCAAAATTTCAATTGCCTACAGAAAATTGCAACTGGTCTAAAACAATCTGTCCAGAGTTGTGTTAAGTATCCAAAAACATTTCTGAAGAGAGGAGAATACTAATGTGTTTGACTCTGTACATTTTCCATACATTTTTAATTTTTCCAATCTTTTGAATTTGGGTTCTTGACTTTACAGCCTTAAGACAGTCTTTTAATTTAGGTGTATAATATGTTTTACTTCTTTATTAGGAACAAAATCTTATAGATTGGATAAACAGTTTCAGAAAGTCTGGACAGATGGTAACTTGCCTGTGCTAAACCTTATGTAAACAAACATACCATCCCTTTTTCCGGTCTGAACTGTAGGTGTTTTTAAGCACCTACTTCAGGAGAGGCTTTGCTGAGGTTGCACAGATCCCACAGTATCACTAAGTCCAACGAAAATAGTTAAGGCTGAATGAGCCAGTCATTGACATGATGGGCTTTTTAAGCTATCCACACAGAGTGTAACCACATTAGGGACTTGAAACCACCAGCATAGCCACCTGTGGAGTTCATTAAAGAGCCAGATGTTGTTCCAGAAGAAGAAATACTTCCTCTACTCTGGCATCTAAGTCCTGCAGGTCTTTATCAGAGGTGGGGTGTTAATGTAACAGAGTTGGATGGCTGCTGTCCTGCCATGACACTGCAGCCACCTCATGCCACTTTGATTTTTGCCATAAAACAGGCATTAGTGCATTATGTTCACATCAGAGTTCAGCACATAAACACGGATGTGTGTAGAGTAATACAGAGTGCATATAATACAAAGTGATTAGACATCAGTTGGATTTGTGCACACATTTCGCTCCACATTTCACACAATCACGGAATTTGTATGGTAAATCATGTGTAAATTATTCAGTCATATCCATTCTGGAAAATGGGAAATTGCCTCTGTTCCCAATGTGAGGAGATTATGTTCAGATGATTCAAAAGTGCACTGCAAATAGGCAAAAGAAGTAACTGAACATCAGTCACCAGCTGAGAAAAGTCCATAATTTTATTTATTTTCTAGGTAATCCAACACTCATCTGTGTAGTTGTATTTACGGTTTCCTTTGAACTTTTCAAAAATACTTGAAAAATGGTGCTTGAATACATTAATTTCCATCTTTAAAAATCTATATCAGCTTGCTTCTGTGTAGATAAAACATGCTTTTTGGGGAAACTTCACTTTTTTCTTACATTTTTTCTAAATTCTGGTATTTGTTTCTCCTTTTTGCTCCCAACATAAGCTTGTCATTGTCTCTGTTAAGTCTCTATATGTCCCTGTTTTTTTCTGCATGTTTCAGTATCCCAGATTGAGTACACATGTCAATAAATGTTAATAATCACCATACGATGCCAGGTCTGATAGTTCCAAGGATGGTTTTTACAGCAGGCACTTCAGCAGGCTCTTCTGTCCTCAGACACATCATGTCTGAGATAGGTAAAGCCATAGCTGTGTGAACACACACTCTTATTTCAGATATGTGGTTAAATAGGTGTGAAAAGGTGCATGAATCAAAGGTTTTCTTTAATTAATACTTCGCTACTTTTAGGAGCTGAGCAGATGAATGGGATGCTCATGTTTATGCCGTTATCCCTACAGGGAGTGTCCATACAGGTGGTCACTGTTTGGCCTTGCTAATACAGTGATGAATTGCTCCTGGATCACCTCTTCATAGTTCATAGAATTGCAAATACACTTCAGTGTTTATAAATGAACCCACTCCATTAAAAAACTACCCAATGGGCCCAAACCCAGGTAAGGTGTCTCAAACATGGGGCTCAAAGTCCCTCTCCCAGCCTCTAGAACAAAAAAGCTTGAGTTGCCTGTACGGCGGGCATTCCGAATGTGAGCACAATGGAACTAAAGCTAGATTACAATGACATTTATGTCTTCATGACAGTCACAACATCATATGGATGTTCCTCAATCAATTCCATTGCCAGCAGCCATTGGGACCTGAGACTCCTTAGGGTAGGAGTACCATTGGCTCTCTGTGTCTTTTAGGCTTTGGCTTCCAAGTCAGGTCAGGTACATGTATGTGAAATTGTACTGCATGGTCTTGATATATCCTCAGTCTCTCTGTGCCTCAGTTCTTCCCTGATCCACAGAGAAGCGGACTGAGAGGCTCTTGGATATAAAGGTAGTAAGTTCCTAGCATACTAAATGAAATTAGGCACTTTGCTGTAAACAGAGGTTTAAAGGGTGTAACATCCCCTGCTGACTGAGATGTGAGGGGCAGAAAGGCAGATATTAGCAGACATTTGGGCAGTTTTGTGCCTTGAATTACTTCTGTGGTACGTTTCAGTTCTGCAGCGACTGAAGAGCACAGTGCTGGGATATGCTCCTGCTGATGTGGCACCAGAATTTCCAAGCTCGTCAAGGAGAAGGTATTCCTGTTACCTCCGCCTCCTTTTGTGTGCTGGAGCCCTACAGACGTGGCAGCTTCCTGAACCGCTTCCCAATTATATGGTATGCATGTTGTATGTCCCCTGTGACCATCAGGACAAGAAGAGAGTCAACAATTCCAAATTAAGAGCCACAGAGCACAAAAAAGCTGGAACAAAACCAAAAAAACCACCCTCACCCAAAAAGCTGGAAGTCAGGAAGAAAAACAAAGACTTTCTTTTCTTATTTTTCTTTGCACAGGAAAGTTTTGTAGTGACACAGCCTCATACGCTGAGACTGAGAATTGCTAGATTTCAGGATCTGAGTTTTGTTTACTGCAGTTCCTCAGTAATATTAAAAAAATGCTGCTATGATTTGACTAAAGCTTACAAGATCGAGACATTTGCAGGGGAAATTTTCAGTCTTTTTTGCCTAGTCTTTCTGAAAGGGCAGAAGCTGGGAGGCAAGATGACTCACTCTGTGGGACTTTTAATTTTAAAGTGTCTAGAGCTGCTGTGAGTGAGGCCAGGCTGCGGAACACCAGGAGACTTGCAGGGTTTTATTACCCCTTTCCACGTCATCCTGCAGTTCTCAAATCCCTGGAAGAAATATTCAGACAGAGCAGGGGGGAAGGGAATCCTTTGCTTTTTGACCTGCAAGTTTTCTTGTTAAAACATTTGCATCTTTAACCCACAAGCACAAATTTTGCCAACATTCCTTCCAAGGGTGTTTCTGCATCCTATGGGTTTGTTTGGAACACCAGAGAATTTAACATTTTCCTTCTCATCATGTAAAAGGACATTTTGCTCTCTCCTCTGTGCCTGTTCTTTACTGTTGTGAGGTTAGAAATTGCCCTGTAACTTCTGAAGATTTCCATTCTCAAATGCAAAAATACTTGGTCATAAAGAACAGTGCTAGAGGGGTACCAATATTTCTGAAAAATCATGATGACATAATGTAAAGGGGGAGGACACTTCTCAGTTCAATACCTTGAAAAGGATGCAGTTTGTCACTGAGCTCATGAAGTAAATAACAAGCAATTTACAGCTAAGCATAAAGGTGCTTGTGTTTCTGTTCAGAAAGCACATGGAGCCTGAGCTACATCCTCCTTGGCAGCACTCAGAAGAGCAGTTTTAATGAATGGCAAATGTCTAAACTTCCCTGCTCTCCCCGTCCACCTAAAAAACTTTCCCTGCTCCTTGCCACAGCATAAACCCCGGATACTGCGTTATTTTTTTAACTTAATCTGAGCTGCTTCACAGATCTGTGCAACAAAAGAGTGAAAAAATAATCTGTAGAACACATGGAGGAGAGAGGCAGGGCTTCAAACAGTCTGTGCATAGTAAAATCAAAAGAATCTTGTGGGGAATCTCTGCTAGGAGAAGCTGGCTTGTTTCACTTCATGACGTGTCAGGAAGATACAAACGACAGACCACATCCAGGCTGAACACAAAGCCTGGGCAAAGTCTAGGAATAGCCTTTGTTAAACTGCCCCCTGGATCTTGAGGAGGAGGTGCACCAGGGCTCAAGATCCTGTAAACCAAGGAGGAATCTGCTGTTTATGTACAGAAATGCCTTAAATTATTGACATTTTAGAAAATATGAGATCACCAGTGGAAAATGAGAGAACAATATTACAAAATAAATTTTTTAACCCTTTTTTTAAATTAAATGAATGCTGAAGAGTTTTCTACTTTTTGAAAGTTTAGTAAATGACATTTTAAATGGTTTGAAAAGTTTTTAATACTGCTTTTTGTTTGTGATATTTTGGTGATCAGTGTTTTTACTAAAAACACCTATTTTACTTAAAAAATAAAGGGTTTTAATAATTTTTTTTTCTAAATTGCTCTTTTTTACAAAAACCTTTTAGTATAGAGTATGATACAGGGGGGAGTGATCTGATAAACATTAATTTTTTTAAATTTGTAAGCAAAACCATTACTGAAATATTTACAAATACCCAATATTACAGTAAAACTGATTAATCATCAGGGAAATTTTCTGATTTGAAAGCACTTATTAAACAAAAAAAGTTTACATGAAAAATTTTGAAAAACTCTTTCCAACACTAGCAAGTACCACTTCACAGGGTCAGGTACACTGATCAGGATCTCTGGAAGTCAGTTAATTCAGTTTTCTGCTTGAACCAGCAGAGTTGCCAATGCTGTATCAGGTCAGCTATGAGTGAAAAGGTAACTCATATCCTGGGGCTGTTACTTTTTTGTCTCTGGGATGAGATTTCTCATTAGGTCTTTCCCAAAGAAAGGGCAAATGAATAGAGAGTGATGATGTTAAGAAAAATTTTGCAAGAACATCTGCCAAAACCAAATCTGCATGAAATAAATGACTCTCCCTCTATATCTAGTCTACATTACGTCACTGCACTTAATTCTTGCAGTTTTGCAGGGGGGGGACCCTGTTCATGAGAAATCACTGAAGGAAGAATTCATAATGGATGAAGAAAAAAGTATTTCGAGAAAAATTTTAGAAATTAGGTTTGGATGAGAAGTCTTGCAGTGGGACAGTCTTAGCAAATGTCATTAATATGGTAGCCCATAAGATGTCTTTCACTATGAATGTTTGATTCAGGGCATTTTTTATTGTTGAAAGAGCTATAAGTTCTCTAGAGTTCTGCTCCGTCCAGGATTCTCAGGGCATATTTAAACAGAACAGGAAAACATTTAAATGTGACACCATAGTGGGGGCAGGGGCTGAAAGCCATTATCATTAGGATTCAGAATGATCTTGACAACTTGGAAAAAGGGAGCAAAACAGTGTAGTTCAATAAAAAAACCACTAGCAAAATAAGCTTAGGAAGAAAAGCAAACAGATACATAAATATACGATGAATAGTTAACCTAGGTAGGTGATAATACCCCAGAGAAGGATCTGGAGAATACAAAGAGGCTGAACTGAATGAGTCAATGGCACAGCCTCTTTGCAGCTTTGCCTGTGTCATTCAGAAGTATACTAATAAAAACCTTCTATGTAAGCAGTTACGTAGCATTTCTCCACACACATGGTGTCTCAGCTTTTTTCACGCTTGAGATGCATGGGGGAAAAACTGGAGAGTCCAAGAGTGAGAACAAGCAAAGGGGCAAGCAATTGTTCAACAAGGTAGAGTAGAGGTTTAACAAATTAGTTTCGAGGAAATGAAAATTGAATAGATATATAATCTGTGTTCTTTCAGCATATGAAAGGTTGCTTACACTTCATTTGGGGCAGAGCAAGCAATTTTTCATTCTTCAGAAGACAAAAAACTTGGATTATCTATTAGGGAAAAACTTTCTACTAATGGTAGTTACCCGCTGCCACTTTTGAGACAAAAATAATTTCCTTAGAAGTTTTAAAAAGATATTAAATACGAGTCAGAATTCATCTAGAAATATTTGCCCTTGATTAGAAATAAAGAGATAGATTAGGCTGACTTCTTGATTTCTCATCCCTACATTTCTGTTATATTTAATAGATTAAGTTTCTTATATTATAAATGGGGTTCCTATTAAAAGACTGATTTCAATGCCTGCCCAAAGAGCCCAGCTTTGCACAACCTCGGCAAGAGCTGGGAACTTTTCATGACAATAGTCATGGTGGTTATCAAGGACTGAAGAATCTGGCAAAGAAGAGTGAATCTCAGAACCACCTGTCCCAAATTATTTGATACCTTTGCACATCAAAGGGTATGGTATGGATTTTCTGATCTGAAACTTCTGATTTTGCCTCAAAGTTGTCTTCAACTTTTCTGCCAAGTGTTGCTCCAGATGTGCACAAAATTCCTGCATCCCCCTTTATGTCTGGGCCATGCTGGCTATGACCACAATGTTAAAATTAAACAGGGAGTCTCCTTGGGCACTATAAATGGTCTGTACAGTCAGAATGGTCCCTGGGCTGCTTTTGGCCAATGCCAGTCCATCGTCTGCCAGACAGTTGTATAGCACTCTGCGTATTCCAGGTATCAGCCCCAAAATCATCCTTGTGAGTAACACAGTGCTCATAAAAGGTTTCCTGGCCCAGAACCAGTACCTGACAGCTCACCTCTGTGTACAGAATCCTTCTGGGCATGTCTGGTGTTCTGGCACAGGCAAACTTTGCCTTCATTATGAATCCGAAGGTGCATCCTCATTTATATTTCTGAGGGCAAAGAGAACATTTTCACTTCATACATGTTGAGATACTGTAAGAGACAGTAGAATATAGGTTTAAAGTCTTATAATTCAAATATAAGAAAGAGTCTATTTTACTAAGATTAAGGAATTACAAAACCAGTTCCTCAGGAGAGATCTATGCCTATTACCTAGATTTCATTTTAGATCCAGATCAGCGCTAGCAGTTGCAGAGCGAGGCAATGTTCTTTTCTTCTTACAGATTAAAATTTTTGATGTTCTCTGTGCCATTTTAGATACTCTCACGGCAGAGAAATACAAGTGATTATAATGTTGCTTTTATTAGTAAATGTTTTATTTAATAAAGAACTGTCATGGATCTCACCTGTCTAATATAACTCATTAACTGATGAAACAGAAGGGATAAATCAAAATTGCTTTCATTACAATTCATTTTGTTGTCCTGCTGAGAGTTACTGGTCTTTGACTTGCACTTAGTTAGTGTGCTAAATACTGAAATAGGTTCTTTCTCAGTACCTCATAATAGACACATCCACCTGTTGTATTACAAGTCTTAAAACTAAGCAAAAATTGGCTTGCAAAATTTCTTAGGTCAGTCTAACTCCGGCCAATACTTTGAAAGTTTTCTAGAGACAGCTTTCACAAGTACTCCCCTTCTCCCGGTTCATCAGGAGAGTCTGGACTTACTTTTACATAAAATAATATAATGCAAGAATTTAAAATTGAGAAGGCTGGTTCCCAAAAACTGCTTGGTGCTTGGAGACCATCTAGTCTGCTACTGATTAAAGTATCTCTGAAACATAAAGCAATTAGCCTCAGGGTAATTATGTATCTCGAGGAGTGGGCCAGTGTGAACTTCACGAAGTTCAACAAGGCCAGGTCAAGGTACTGCACCCGGGTTGGGGCAACCTCGATATCAGCACAGGCTGGGGAATGGAGGGATTCAGAGCAGCCCTGCCCAGAAGGACTTGGGGGTGCTGGAGGACGAGAGGCTGGACATGACCCGGCCATGTGCACTCACCACTCAGAAAGCCAAACGTGTCCTGGGCTGCAAAGCTGTGTGGCCAGCAGAGCCAGGGAGGGGATTCTGCCCCTCTGCTCTGCTCTGGTGAGACCCCACCTGCAGTGCTGCATCCAGCTCTGGGGTGCCCAGCACAGCAAGGACATGGAGCTGTCGGAGCAGATCCAGAGGAGGCAAACAAAGATGATCAGAGGGATGTACCTCCTCTCCTGTAAGGAAAGGCTGAGAGAGTTGGGATTGTTCATCCTGGAGAAGAGAAGGCTGTGGAATGACCTTATTGTGGTTTTCCAGTACTTAAATGAGGTTTGAAAGATGGAGACAGACTTTTTAGCAGGGCCTGCAGTGATAGGAGAAGGGATAATGATTGTAAAGTAAAAGAGGGTATATTCAGATTAGATAGATGGAAAAAACTTCTCATGATGAGAGTGAAGAAACACTAGAACAGGTTTCCCAGAGGGGTGGTGGATGCCCCACCCCTGGAAACATTCAAGGTCAGGTTGGATGGGGCTCTGAGCAACCTGATCTAGGCTGAAGGTGTTCCTGCTCACTTCAGAAAATCCATGGGGTTTTTGGCAGCCAATGAATTTCTGCTGGTGTAGAAGATGCCAGCACCTAAACCCCAGACTTCTTGAGGCAGTCCAGGACTGATAAGAGAGTATCTTCTTCCCAAGATGTAACAACACCTCTTCTTCCCTTGTCATGGATGGGAGGGCTGGAAGATGCAGCAGCGGTGGGGGTGGACATTTTGATGTGTATAACAGCATTAGAGGAAGAAAGAATGTCTGAGTTGAGGAATGGTGGGATTCCCTTAAAAGATATAGAATAAATGCATCCTGAGTTTTATCCTCAGAAAAGGTAGGGCTGGTGAGGTGCCTAAGGAGGAGGCAGTGGTTTCATGGCTTTCAAAGACAGAAGTTCTTAGCATTAATATGTTATTTTGTTCAAAACGGAACAGAGTACTTTACAAACACAATACTTGGCAGCCTCACGTGGGCAGCCTCACGTGGGCACCACTGCAGAGGGGATGGCTGTTTTGCTCTCCAGCTTAGCAAATGCAGCATGATTCTTGTGTCATCCTCTAGGTGTGTCAGAGGATGTTTTGACCCTGCCTTACAAGGTGATTTCCCTCTGCAGATCAGAGAAATTTTTGATACTGTGGCTGAGCACCATTGTCTCCACTTCACATGGGGGAAACTGAGGCATTAAGAGGCAAGATGATTTGCTTTAGATGGTTCAACAGACCATTGTTGTCTGTTGGCAGAAAACAGCATGAAAATCGTTTTGTGGTGGGGAGACTTAGGTTTGTAGAGTCAATGTTTTTTCGTTTATTCAACTTCATGGTATTTACATAATCAATAGATTCTATAGAATCTCCTTTCAACTCTTTCCCTGAAAGAAGTATTTTTCTTTCACTTTATATCAGAAAGTTTCCTGGAGATTGAAGAGAGAAAGAAACAGGCATTTTAATTCTCCAGCTCATCACACATTTATATAACCACAGTGAAATCTGTTTTCTGTTAGAAGAGAGAGGAGGGCAGAGTTTTTTCTTTTTTCTTCTTTTTTTTTTTTTTTGTTAACAGAACCAAAAGTTGTCTGGAAACTATGCCAAAACAATAGCATAAAAAGAATGCATCTGGAAGTCATTAGGGAAGCTTGGAGTGGGCAGTGATTAAAGCAGGATGGAATTTCTACTTTTTTTTCTCCTGTTACAGTTTCTAAGCCAATCAAACACAGCACAACTTTAGAGCCAATCAAACCCCAACACTTTTTAAGTCTTATGAATATGCAACCAAGAAAACTTCCCCCTCATTTCCCTCCTGAAGGCAATTCCAATAAACCCTTCTGTAATACCTCTGAACACAGTTCCCTGCACTATTTAGGAGAGTTCAAATTGCTTTGCTTTTACTCTGCCTTAATTTCACCTCATAGTTTTCACTGGAAAATTCTAACTGCTTTCTTACATTAAAAAAACCTGCTAGAATACTATGCTTGCATTGTAAAATACAGGGCTATAATTTGGCATTAAACCCAAATTCCTGTAGAGAATTAGAAGAATCAAACTATGAATGAAGATCTATCTTCTGTTGAACTTCTTGCACTGACAGATCTGTTTGCCTGTGGATAGCCATTTTCCTCCTGCAGACATCAGTACTGTGGGCCAGGCTGTTACAGTTTCCTTCCAACAGCTCCTGCCTATTTATGCCTTGAATGCAGTGATTACAGCCAGCTAAATAATGCCGGGGTCCTCCTTTCCTAACTAGCTGCAAACCCCTCATAGGACCCCCTTCTGCTTAGCATATCTGGTGATGAAAAAGCTGAAGACTTCATCCTTTACTATTCTGCTTAAAGTCCAATTTTTTTCCTTTCATCTTTAACTGTCTGTAGCAGGGAATCTAATGTACTGTAAGGTTAGAATCAGTCAAAAATATGAGAACCTACTTTTCTCAATCAATTTTAAAGACAAGTGACGTCATACAGAAACATCAGTTGATCCCATTTCATCACCACAAACAGGGAGACAGTAGCTGAATTAATAGAAACTGTTACTGGTACCTGAAAAGGTCATGAAGAAAACATCTCTCTGTATTTTCACACACAGTTTTTGTACCACGTTCCACTGATGGAGGGGCTATGCTTGTGAGCCTGTGGTGATCCACTTTGTTTGCAAAAAGAGAGGTGATATTGTTTTCAGTGTTCTTGAATCTAAAAGATGGAAATCACTGAAAAACTGGAATGACCAGTAGGTTAACTAGTGTCAGTAATGGCTGTGTTCTACCACTGGAGTGTCCTGTGGACTTGACCAGACATTCAGCCCCTCATTCTGCAAGTGTCTGTGGTTAGACAAGTATCTAGCAGAGCACAAAGGTATTGTGAGGTCCTTTTTTAACACTTGGATGAGGCTTACACAAGCTGAAGTGTTGCACATGTGGATATATACATATTACAGCTATGAGAGTGTTATACCACTAAGACATATGCTGCCTGAAATGATTGCAGAATGTTAATAATGAATAAATAAATACAGGTCGAGTTCTGCATTGCAATCTATCTGTTAGTCCATAGCATAGTTTTATGTTTCTTACGGAGTAATTAATTTTCCTGCACCCTAAAACACTGTAAAATGATATACTAGAAAATAGGAGATCATATGAAGATGTCCATTCGTGCCTTTTCACCTGGCAGGAGCCCTATAGAATGAAGAAGGACAGGAGGCTGTGGCCACCAGCCAAGCCACCAGCCTGTGCTTTGCCCTGTGCCTGCAGCAACAAAGAGGTGTTGCCCAAGCACAGGTGACCATTGTCCATGGCTCCTTGTGCTTTTCACCCTGTGTCTCCTCAAGGAGTATGGGAAAATCATATACGGGGATTTTGCCTGGCATTTCTCTTAGAGCAACACATAGATTTTCAGCCTCCTACTGCCTTAACACAAGTCACTAAAATGTTACTAACAGGAATTAGCCTACGTATTATTTTGGCCTTAAGATCTTAATATATAAATGTGTATTATTAGCCTAAGATCAGTGCTCTCCACTTCACAATCCCCAACTACTTTTATTATTTGAACTTTGGAGCTGCTTATGTCTCATTTTCTTCTCCTAGTATTTCTTTTCTTCTCACTTTCTTTTCTGTTTGGCAGTTTTCAGTTTTATCCAGTAACAGTGGTGGTACCAGGGGGTCAGCTGCCAAACTATTGTTTCCTGCTGTGAGCAGCATTAAAAATTGACTTTCTGGGGCTGAAGAGGTTTTGCTTGAAGCCAGGTGCAGATGCAGCAGAAAAATAAACACAGCTTGCAATAGCACTGGGAAAAGGGTGCGTAAGAGCCTGTTTCTGTTACATTTCTCTTAATTTTCTAGCAAAGAGCAAAAAGCAAGTGAAGGAATCCAAAGGGGAAGAGATGTGAAAGGCACAACAGTGTGAGAAGCCTGAAAACACAGGGAAGAAAATTAACACTGGCCACACGGGACCAACTCTGGATGTCTTTCTGCATGGCAGAGTGTTGGACTCCTCTTTCCCATGAGGAGCTCCACTGAAATCAGTAAAGTTACTTAGGTGAGCAGAGCATGGGAATTGGTGAAGGCGGTAAGCCTCCCAAGACAAAGAGAATCACAAGTAAACAGACATTAATGATCATTATTCTGATTAGAGTAATTTTCCAAAGAACGATTAGGAATACCTGTTTTTAGTTATTTGGTAAAATCTCTAAGAGCAGCAGTCATTAGCAGCACTTAAGTTATAATGGACGAAAATTCTAGGTTTTCCAGACATTGGTATAAGAGAACTAAAGCCTGAGGTGGGTGTGGGGATGTCAGATGTCAGATGAAAACCATAAACCTCTCCCATTTTGCTGCTCTGTAACTATAAAGATTTTATTTATTCCAACTTTCATTTCTAGTCCTTCTCATATAACATCCATGTTATTACCTATAGAGGTGAAATTCCCAGTGAAATTCATGTCTTTCTGTTAGCATACCCAAAGGAGGAAGAGAAACCGCGTAATTAATATAAATGATAGCTCCAGGAAGCTTATTAGCATAGTGCTCATTTATTCCCCCATTCTCCGTGCTTTGACCTTTCCCAAAGGAAATAGAATATGTTTTAAGGAAATAAAAAACATCTTTAAAACAGCTTCATGTGAATTGCCTTGATGGTATCATCCTGACCTTTGTAATCAGGTACTGTGGATCAAGTAAGCAAATGATTACACATTTTCCTACATTTGAGCAGAGTTACCCACTTTCCCAGGGACAGACATGGAAACCACAAGAAACAATGGCCATTTGCCAATACAACCAGCAGTTCTGTCACCAGTTCAGAAATTAATTACACTAGGTTACCCACTTTGTCATAGAGGTGAGATTTGCATGTCAGGAAAGAGTCACAGTGGATGTGGGGACTGTTTCTCCAGTCCTGAAGAATCAGGGGGTTTCATGCCTTCAAAGTGTGCAGAGCAAAAATGGGAGGGAGAAACAGAAAAAGATGATGCAGGAATAGATGTGCAATCCAAAATAATTCTGTGGAGCTGGACATTTAGCTGTGATGTGGGGAACCAAGACCCAAATTCTTGCCCAGGGTCAAAACAAAGACTTGGATATTGGAATCCATCACCCCAAATTCTTGTTTTTCTCTGTTAAATCATTCCTTTTCAGAAGGAAATGGGAGATTAGGGAATCAGCTAGTGATCAGCCCTTAATCTTCCCTCCTTTCACAGGATACAGGAAATAAGGAAATAAAGGAAAAGAAAATCAAGATGTTGAGACAAAGTGATAGAAATTTTCTCTTCTTAGCATGTTTCTGTTACAAATACAGCCCTAAATTTCTAAGCAAAAATATTTTTACAGAAAGATATTGGGAGAAATTCTAAGAGTATGGAAGATGCTTGATGCACAGAAGAGGATATTTCATCCTAGATACTGGTAGGACACTGTATGGATAAAAAACAAGTTATGCAAAAAAGTAACCTTTATCCTGTAAAGAAGGTGAAGGAAAGTGGAATGGACAAAAATGAATACTTGGTCTTCTGTGTCCTGAATGAATTGGGGGAAAAAAAACTCTGATACATTTCTGAAGAATCTGTGAGTAAAAGTACTTTATTTAAAACTGCGAGAGAGATCTGGGGAAATCATAAGGTCACAGGGTTTCTAATTTGAACCTCAAAAATGACCTGAAAATACTGAGAGGAGTGGAGTGGAAGGGGAAAGAGAAAATGAGTTAGATCCTAAAAAACTGGTAAAATGTCCTCCAGCTATACAAATGAGAGATGGTGGCAGGAAAGAAGAAATGGGCCAGTAAGTAGTGAGAAAGAGGTAAAAGATGAAAGGCAGAGAATTACTTGCAAATCAGTATCTAGGTAAGTACTTTGCTCCACTTTTCGTTAAGAAGGTTATGCTTTTATTTGCTGAGAATTCATAAAAGTTCCATGGTGATAATAAAACTTAAAAAAAAAACCCCAACAAATGAATACAATCCAGATTATTTGCTCTGTTCAGTTTTCTGGGCCTCTCCTCTCATGACACCTAGTCTCATAGTGAAGCTTCCCGGATCTGTAGAGACCATCCTGTAAAACTGATTGCTGGCAATATTTTATCAGAATTGAACATAACCCAGCACTTTGTAAGGAAGAAATATTCATAGACCATATCTTAAGAACTCTGGAAAAAGGGTTAAAAGTACACTTGATGAACTATAACCTGTATTTAGCCTGGAGTCTGTTATGAAAGTTTTGAGATTTTCTTTCCGAAATCAGCCGTTTGACATAAAGGAGGCATAGGTACAGAAAGCACGACAGAAGCCTTATCCTTTCGTATAACCCTTTCACCGCTCTGAGGGTGTTCACTTGTTTAAAACAAAACACACCCCCAGATCCTGGTTTAAAATGTGGACGTCAGCACCCAGTGTGTGGGCAACACTGACGAACAGGTATGAGAAGAGGCCTTGTCTCTAACAATTTGTTTTCCCTATGGCAATATTCTCCCTTTGATGCTAGTCCTTCATGTAATTTCCAGCAATATCTTTCTGTCTTGCAGAATGCACTCTGCTCTTTTTGCAGAGGACCTGCTGTTGTTCTCACTACCCCATATATATACAAGACCCCTTGGATAAGTCTTGGTGGCCAAAATGAAAGGAATGCCCTGTTGAGAGCATTGCAAACAAGCATTGTAGTGTGCCTATTTTGGCTCACCCATTTCCCATTCCACCCTAACATTTGTAAATTAAACTCCTATTTTCAGATTTCCAGAGACTGTCCCAAAGTTTGATTCCTTTAATTATGGCTTGAAGTAGAGGGTAATGCATTCCAAGAAACCAATAATTACCTGCAACATGTTATTACAGAGAGACTTGTGGAGATCTGCAGCTTTTGTGAAACTCTATGCAACATAACAAGAAGAAACTGCTGAAGATGGATCCAACTAGGTTGCAAATAAAGAAGTCCCAGAATACGAGTCTTCTTTCAGTACCATAGCTGGAATAACGGAATTAAAATGCAGATAGAGCTGCCCTTTGAAAGCCTCACAAGGTGAATAAGGAGGGATTTTCATCAATGAAAGGAAGACGAGGAATTAAATTTATTTGTTTTTAAGGCTATCACATATCTACTTGTCAGCTATATTGCTTTTGACATAGGGAAAGATATTTTCAGCAGTCAAAAAACCCTTAAAATTCAATAGGAAATACTTTCCTTAGCACGGTCATATGTGGTGATTGTTCTGCAGATGTTCCTGAAATAGAAATTTGTTATACTGTAATTTGTGTTTTGTCAACTGGGCTCACTGAACCTGATGATCCCTTCCTATGCTCTGTTTTCCTGCATAAAACTCAACATATTTTCTGATTTGGAGGTCCCAGAGTAGAGTGTGTTTCTCCAAAGGTAGATGTCAACAACAAAGGGATTTGTGCCTGAACTAGGCCTCCAGCTGTAATAGGAGATCTAGACAGTCGTTTGGGGCCGGTGTTTTGACATTTCACTGCAGCGTGGTATCAGTACATCATCAGTCAGAATCAGAGTGTGAACTATGACATGACTGCATCTGCTGTGGCTTCAGAATTGTCTACACATTGGCAAAGCTGTAAAGTGAATGTCATAGCTTGTAAAAAATAAAATAGATCTCAGTGTTTATCCCAGAACATCAGAGAAGGAATATAGAGAGGAGGGCTCCTTAAGCAAAAATTGTAGAGATAAGGAGAGGAAGAGAGGCACACCGACAGGTTGCCACATTAGCTGAGATTGTTGTAGCTTTTTTTCATCTTTTTAGCGAACTGTTTTCTTTTGCAGAGTAAAAGTAAATATTATTATATTTCCAAAGTACAATTGATTTTCAATATTGGCCTAATTAGGCCAAACTCCATATTTAAGACTAGGTTTATAATTCAACAGAACTGCCAAGAAAGAAATTTTGTTTAGGAACTACTTCCTAAAGGCACCCACTGCTACAGATGCACTGTTACAGATCTGTGTTGGTAGAAGTGGTCTTTGCTCTTTGCAAGTGCTCCAAGACATTTAGGCTTTGGATATAGGTCTGTGTAGATCACACCTTCTCTCATTCCCATGGGCAGACGGGTGTGCTGGTCTTGTGGAGCACATTTAAAGAACATTAGTTTTGGCACATGGCTGGGAATTCTCTGTTGCTGGCAAAACTGCCTCATTAATTCACTTTAAAGAGAAATATGGACACTGTTGGAGCTTGCTGATCCAACAGCATTCCTGAGTTTTGAATTTGATTGTGAGCACCCCGCTGTGTGGATTTACTGCCTTGCTTTGTCAGTCTGCAGTAAAGAGCAGCGGAAACATGGCTGTGCATCTACCATGCTTGAGTGTTGCAAAGGAGAGGAGATCTGTGGCTCTGTGCCAGTAACAATGGAAACATGGCACACATGAAACGTCTTTGATGGCAAACCCAAAGATGAAACACATGCAATTCCCTAGAGAATTATGTACTTTGTCTAGTTCCCTAAATGTCCTTACAGAGCATTGTCCCAGACACCAAGTAAGTGCTGTACACCAAACAGTATGAACTCAGAAAAGCAAGAACAGGAACATAATCAGCCAATGGGAGAGTATTTTCAAAATACAGGTGATCTATTCTTGACCTATCAGTTCTGATCACGGCGAGAGGCTCATGGGAAGGTTTACGAAAATCTCTTTGGAAGACAAGACTGGGAAATGCAGTCTCTGAGGGTTTTGTCTGTCATATTCAGGGACTCTAGTAGAGATACTGACTTTGTAGCACATTATAATTTTTCTTATCCTTCACATATATTTAACTCCTCATTGATACACAATTACCTGTTCTTTTCCTCTCAGTGCTCCATATATGTAGGTAAAAGACTCCAATTTCATCTCATGGTAACATCCTCTTTCTCCATAGGTAGCATTTATCCTTCTTTCTTCAAATTGTCTAGTTGATTAAATTCACATTTCCCAGTCTGTATTTACCATGAATATGCTAATAAAAGATATTATCTCTTCTATAAACCTTACTTCATAGATGGCTGCATAACAATACTTCTAGATCTAAGGAATCACAAAGCCGTCAGCCTCATTTGAAATTTGGAAGTAGAAACACTGGAAAAACTAAGAAGAAAAAATTATCGGGGATACTCTGAATTCTCTCCATCCCAGCTGATTGCCACGAGATTTTTCAGAAACATTCATATCTCAGGCAAGACCACCTGTAATCCCTTAAGAGACTGACAGCTGTGTCACTGTGAATGCCATGAAAACTTTGCAAAGCTTTAAGCTTTATTCTGAAGCTTGTTTAATATTAATATTATTCAGGCTCATTATTTCATGTTCCATTAATGGTCACGCTTTGTAAGAATAAAAAAATGGCTGACATTTTCATGTCAATTAAGCAGCACAACTCTTCATTCACCAGTTTAAATTTAAAAATGGCCCAAGAAAAAGCGAGTGAACTCATCTATAGTATCTTTTTTTTTTTCCACTTGGAATAAAGAGTAGTTGAATAATGGTACACATCAGTCAGGTGAGCTGGAGCCCTTTCCTGCCATGCTCTTATCCTCTGGGGTCATTGGGTGTGTCCAGGTGGCACTAGGAAACCTGGTGTCCTCCATTAATTCTGTTGTGAAATACAAGTAGGTTTTTTTGGCACCCTAAAAAGGTAGGCTTTTCCCGTCCCTTGCAGAACTTCAGCATGGTTTTCTACCTTGTGCAGTGAGACTGACAGTACCCCGATTCTGTCTTGGCAAAGGAGCATTGCATCTTGTCTGCACAAGGAAATTTTTGTCAAAATGATGTTATTCATCACTTATTTTGGGAATGGTAATAACTGTGATATCTGTAAAATCTTCTGCCATTTCAGGCAAAGCAAACTTGAAGTTGAAAGTATTTTTTGTATGCTTGCAAAATGAATTCCAATGCTGCCAAGAGATACATGATAAAACATAATTTGGTGATAAATTTAAGGCATTTTTTTTTCTCTCAGGGTGTTTGATAAGCAGCTTCTTTTCTTTTCTCTTGCTCATTTCTCCTTCCTCAGACCCTGCAGCTTCTGGTTTTAGTTATGCTTCTGTACTGCCAGCCTGAAAACTGCCCAGCATCTCTCTCAGTCCTTTCCGCCTGAAACTCACACTCTTTCTGTCTCCCTGTTTGTCTTTCATTTCTAAAGCAATGTTGCAAATACGTTTTGAGCATTGTTTTTAGTGAAATCTCCACAGAAAGCTGATGTGTCACTCAAGCCTCCATATTTAAACCTGGGGAATTTTTTCTTGGTTGCACTAAGTTGAAGAGAATGTGCTTCAGTTTTCTGATGCTGAACATGCACTGCTGGAGAAAGGTATTATCAACTCATGTCTCCTTAACAGGAAAGAAGACAAAAAAGGCATTTTAGCAGGACAGGATATGAAAGGGCCTACCCATAGTGTGGGATTTAACGAAATATTTGAAAGCTAGTGGAATAGAATGTTGGATCCATAAGTATGCCATTTACTCAAATTTTAACATTTGGGCTATGTACTTGTTTTTTCAATACTTTCTTCAGCCCAAGATGGAGCCACCATAACACATACAGATAGAGTTCAGCTCATCTGACTTGAGATGTTTCAAAATCAAATATGTACACATGAATTTAGTAGATGAAAAGGAACGATTTAAGAGAATGTGTCTGAGATGCCTGTCCACTAAAAGGAAGTATTTTTCTAGATTTTAGAAGCTGGGGTTGCTGACTGTCTGTGATAGATTTTATGGATGATTCATGCTTAGCACACATATGAAGAGAGTTCAGTCTGTCAGCTTTATAGCTACATTTAATCTGCCTTAACTCTAAACATGACCTGTCCCATGGTGCTTTTTATCAATTTCTTGGCCATTACTGCAAGATAGACAATGCTTCTGTTACGCCTCTGCTTCCAGTCTGTTTATAAAAGAGAGATCTGTAGCTGTTGCTCCAAAATGCCTTTACTGTACTGGAGAATATTGAACTTGATTGATCTGATGATTATAAACTTGATGATTTCTATCTTAAACTTATTAACATATCATTTAACTTCACGTTTTCAACTGCCATGATTATTTAGAGGGTTAAATATCCAGCTGATCTCTGATGTTAAAATTCCCTGTATGATTACATGAAGTGTTCTGTAATTGGGATTATGTCCTTTTGTGTGTGTGCCCAAAACACTGTCCTCTGCATCTTTAGTTATGAAAACACTGCTGTTATGCTACTTAACAATTTCTCTAAGTGAAAGCTGTTGATTTTTTGTTAATGAACCTTAGACAGAAATGGGGTAACAAAAAATGCTAATGATAGTTACCAGCAGACTCTGTTTAAAGTGACAATAATAACCTGAGATTACATTATTTTTTATAATGACCGTTTGTAAAATCTTTACACATTAAAATTCAGCTTGATTGAAATTAACATATATACAGTTATCTGCAACCTTTCTGAAAACAGAAGATTTTGCTCAATATTATACAGTGGAAATCATTTTTATTCCTGTCTATGGGAGCTGAGGAATGAGAACTTGCTTGCCAGCTTGCCACCTATGCATCATCTTAAATGTTCTAAATAATCAATCAAATTACATTGAAGATAACACTTTATTGCCTAAATCATTCAGTCAAAATATTTCATTATTATGTTCCCATTGTATTATCATCACTTACAGTTCAATCCTGTACATTTTTCTATTCCACCTCACTACAGTCTTTTCTCTATTACTTTCTTACTTGTTGGTTCGGGGTTTTTTGTTTGTTTGTTTCTCTCTCTTTTTTTTAATGGCTCTCAGATTTACAATAGATTAATTTCCAGTGACTACTTTTCCTAAAGGTGCCAGAAACCTGTCTTGAATTCTTTGTTAACCTCTTGCTGCCATAAAGCTCTTTCACATCTGCTGATATTAACACTCAGTGATTTTCTCCTACTGCTTCAGTCACAAGCTTTAAGTAAGTTCTCACAGAAAGAAGTAAGGGTAGCATTGCAAAAAAAAAAAATTCTACTGCTTCAGGGAGACTAAATTTTTCCTGTAGAGTGACCGAGTTGCACTCTAGTATGAATTGCAGTCCTAGCTTAGAAGGTTGATTTAAATCCAGCTAAAATCAGTGTAAAGAAATTAGCTTTTCCATGTTTCTACCGACTCAGTACCTAGAATAATGCATCCGTGATATATGTAACTCAAGCCAGCAATGGAAATAATATTTTTAATTTTGTCTACCTTAGTTACTCTGACCTTTTAAATGTCAAGGAAGTACAATCTGTCCTACCATAAATCCACAGAGAAATGCATCTTCATCAGGTTTTTCTTTATCAAGTAACTATTTTTAAGAGCACTAACAACTGCAAATGAAATGAAGTTGAATGAAGTGCTTTTATTTGCCTGGTCCCCTTCCCTGGTGGTAACTGCATCACTGCATATGTCAAGCACAGGGTAAGCCTGGAGACCAATAAGAAGTCAGACACTCAGCTGTAGGACAGACTGTGGATACCAGACGAGCAGAGAACAAAAAGGAATCTACAAAAATATGACCTTAACAGAGAGAAGTTGCAAGGAGCCTCACTCTTAGGTGGTAGGACTGTGACTGTGGAGCTCTGCACAAGCCATTTCGCCTTCTCAATGGGAGGGAAAATGAGATGATGCAGCTGGTATTTGGATTATGGATGAATGAGCAAGATGCCTGCTCTTCGTGCTTTTTGCACAAAACTACTACCAGAGACATTGTAAGAGGGTGGGTACAGTTCACCCTTGTTGTTTTGAAAACTTCAGCACCCTTTTCTCCCCATGTGACTTCACGTCTTATGACATGGGAGGGACTGCTGACTCCATTGCAATAGACAGAAGAGTTTATTTTCCCCAATCCTTTGCATTTCCCCAATTTCCTTGCATTTTTTCATGCATGCTAAAATTCATTTGAACCAGAGACTGAAAGAAATGAAACTTAGAGGCAGTTGTGCAAAGCTCTGTTTTAAACTTCTCCACATTCTCTCCATAGGCCAACATCTCTGCATTTGCTTCATTTTATATGAAACTGATGGAATTCATGTGTAGCTCTTCTAGTTTGGTATTTCCATAAATGCAACAGTAATTAAATTCAGCTATTGGCAGAAGTACAGAAAGTGTAATGCTGCCAGAATAACTGAGCGTGCTATACTGTAAATTTAGCCTTTTGCAAAGGAACACTTTGAAAGTCTATGCAATAGCTTCAAATTTCACAGCTTTAAAAGCACTTTAATTTTAGTCTGAGAGGATCATTCATCTCCTGTTGTATATACATTCACTGTGCATATCAGTACTTCCCAAAGCAGCTCCAGATCTGTCTGCCTTCCATGCTAGCCTAGTTTAGACTATAGGCTGTTTAGAACAGAAGTTACTGCAGTGCATTTAAAGCAAAACCAACCGCAAAATCAAGCTAACATCTAATTTAGAGACATGACTTTTGTCTAATACAAACAGACCTACATGGAAAATATTTCCTGAGTGCTTTGCTGAAGCAAGGCAATGATCTGTGGGATGAAGATGACAGGGCATGATCTGAAATCGAAAAATGCAGGCTGAGGTAGGAGACATGACGTGGCTGTCAGTAGCAAGACCTATTTAGGATCAACCAGAGGAGTTCAGGCCTTAGCTTCTGCATGCCAAATACAGCTCTTTTAAATGATAGAGTGGGAATTCCAAATAGACTCTGGCCAGTCTGCTCGGATCTCACTGGACCGCAGTGCCAGGCATGGCAATTAGACTCGCCTAAGAACAGCAGCAGTGGGGAGCTCCCTCTTGTCCAACCCTTCCTTTGTCCAGGGTAAGGAGCCTGTTTCATTCACTTGATCCACCTTCCTACACATTGCTTCACTCACGCAACGAGGTGGTATTGATTTTATACAACCCCTGTATTGTGACAGTCTCTTGCAGCTGGTTTACCAGAAGCCTTAAGGAGTTACTGCTTTTTAATTCCTCAGCAGGCAATATAATAAGTACCTCATATAAACTCACTTAGTCCAAGCCAAGGATTTATACCAAATCCTCTGCTGCACAACTTCTGCAGCAAGATCAGTTTCCTTTCATGATTAAAAAAGCAGGTAATTAGTCACAAATAATAATAAGGAGGCCAGACTTGCTCATTTTTATCAGCATTTTTTAAAAAAAGCTGAGTACATCAGTCTTGCAATTTTCTCTTTCTCTATGTGGAGAATATACATTCAAATAACTTAAATATAATTTCAAGACTGAAGGTTTTATATGAGCTTTATGTGAGGATTTGTGTGAACAATAAAAATAGATGGAAAGCAAAAGAAATGGAAATAAAGCAGTTGAATCTATTTGAAACAGATTTTGAGAGCAGTGTATTCTTCTCCAGCTTCTCTGGTAGAAAGAAACTAAAATTAGTGAGAATCTGGAAAAGGTGTAAAAGACAATGATAGATCTGATTCCTGATCCTCTGCCTTCCTTCTTCTAAGAAGTGGCTGCTTCTTGATCCAATGCCTTGAAACTAGAATAAGAACTGATTTCTCCTTCAGCACAAGGAAGGATCAAGCACTGAGTCCTTTGACCCTGGTTATAAGGATATATGGCTTACATGCCATCCTTGAACTTAACTTGCAGATTTTTTATGACAATTATTTCTGTTATTTTGGCCCATATTCCGACAACTATGTTCTGTCAGTTAGAATGACCTTTGTGTAAAGTGCTAAGAACAAACTGAGAAACACAATTTTTATGACAGCATGTCCTGGGTATTTGCATAGTCCTATAAATACATGTGTGTCCCTACCTATAATTATGTGGGTGCACATCTGCTTTTTGCCAGTCCCTACTGATTATGACTATGGAAGAGCCTCTTTTCCATAGGTGTCTGTAAAGATGTTAGAAAAAAACTGCATCCTTGATAGCAAACACTTGAGCCTTGAGGAATCATGAAGTGGTTTCCTGTCCTCAAAATTAATTGTCAAGGTAAGAAGCAGGAAGGCCATGCAGCCTAAGTAAACTATTCCAGGTTGAAATAATGACTGCACCAGAAACAGGTCAATTCAGTGTCCAGAACACTTCCTGTGCTATGAGACTACCTAGAATCAGACTAGATCATTAAGTTACAGATAATTATGCTGCCAATTGTTTCAATTTACCACATTTTGAATATGTGGTCAGTGTTTTCCTTCCAAGACTCCCCAGCTGCTGCTTACTTAGCCACTCATGTTTTCTTTTCACATTCCCTAGCAAGAGGCACAGAGCAGAGAGGTCTGAGGGCTGCTTTGAGGTGAGCTACAGTGGCAAGAGGCTTGCAGAGGTAGGGGTGCCACATGCACTGCTGCTGAGCTCTAGAAAACTCCATCACACAGGTTCTAGTGGGAAAAATGGTTGCTGCATGCAAAAGAAATAGATCTCTGCAAAACAGTTTTGACTTTACTGGGAAAGAATGGCTTTCAGATGAGTAGGGGAGTGGAGAGAAATCTTGGTTACACCTGCCTTCCCGCCTGAACCCCAACAATTCTACCTCCAGGATGTCTATTCCAGGTTTTGTTGGTTTAGGCCTGAAGCAGAAAAGTTGTTAAAAAAAATTCCCTCTTACTAGACTGCTGGATTAGGCATTTATTCAAAAGGCAATGGCCCACCCAATCAGCCTGCTGGGACCTTTCCCAATGAAAACACCTCTCTGCTGCAAGCCTGTAGTCATTTGCAAGTGAGTACACTGCTGAGAAAGCAGGGGGAGAAAGGAATTCCTTCAGATTTTTCCTTCTGCAGCTTTTCGTTAAACTACAACTGCATGTGCTCCGTTTCTTCAAACATTTTTGTTTCATGCAGCAGTAGAGGGCTGGCTGTGTGTTTGTGGAAGTAGTTTGCCACAAGAGCAACATGCAGTCATTATTTTTTCCCTTTTACTAACACAAAAATCATGAAGCTCTTTGCAGTCAGTCGTCATCCCAGACGACGAGAATGAGAAGCTGATCCAGAAGCAGGAGCCGTATGGCCAGCACCATTCCTCCAAGGCACAAAGGAAAAAAAAGAAAATATGCCGGAGCTCTGCAAACAGGATTTGTAACTGTGTTCCCAGCTATCCATACCCCTCTTCCTCCCCTGCCTCCAGGCTGACTTGTTCCCAGGGGCTGGGATTCCTCAGCAGAGTCCGTGGCCACACTGGTGCTGGTGTCTGGCCTGCTGCTAGAACCGTGACTGGAGAGAAGTGGAGATGACTGAGAGGAATTAGTCCTGCTTCATGCAGCTTTTCCTGAATTTTTTTCTCTGTCCTCAGAATGGGGTGAAGAAAAATTATGCAGCTAAGTAAGTGCCTAGTTGGGCTCCTCCCTCGGTCCATCCTTCCTTCTCCCCACCTCCCCTTTCTTTTTTTTGGTGTGCAGCCCACTGACTACGTGGACACTGTGGAGCAGAGCCTGGGCAAGGGACGCAGAAAGACACGTCCTCTGTCAGAGCTTTTCTCCCTTTTCAAAAAGTTATCTCAGCTCTAGCATTTCTTCTTGCAGCTCTGCATTTACCAGGGAAAGAAAGAGAATTTAAGGAACAAAGATTCAAATTAATGCATATCATAGTGAAGCTCCAGTGGTTTCCCTCCTCTTCAGCCTCAGTTAATTTCGTTTTGACTGTATGGCGGTAACATTTTCTTAGCACCATTTTCACATTTTTCCCTTAGCCCCTAAACTCTTGGACAATACTTTTGGAAAACTCAGATCATATCCCAGTGCCGATAAACCCTGCTGATTATTTGATACATAGCTTGATAGAATTCACTTTACCCAAGACGAGAGATGCCTTGGGAATCAGCCTGGCCTCAGTTATAAATACACACACAAATCACTGTGAAAATTTTTATGTAAATGTTGTGTTGCACTAAGAGCAATTTCAATTTTTGCTGTCTGTTCTTTCATGTTAGTCTCATCACCAAAAAATATATGTGCTGCATGCTGAGGTAAGAAGTGAATGTAGTGTGCATAGGAGTCTCAGGGGGCTGGGAAACTGTATTTGGAAAAGCGGAGTATGAATGCGAGGGGACTGTGGATGACTGTGGGACATGAACCTGTGATGAGTGGGTCATGCCAAGAGTTTGTTGGGGTGATGTGGAAGAACAACAGAGCCCTCCAGCCTGCTGAACATTAGTCACAATGGGAGTTATTGTCTTCAGGATGCTTGGTGAAGTATTTAAGAAGGTGTTGAGAAGGAAGAACAATGTGATGGTTTGGCAAGTAACACAAAGGGAATTGATAATATGCTATCAGATGCAGGGGCCTTTCTGCACAACTCTGTGAATATCATCAGGCTCTGGGAAAAAAATTGTGATTACTAAAGAGAAGCAGAAGATTCTCAGAAATTCTGAGAAAAGGCAAAAGCAGGTAGAGGCAAGGAAAAACATTAAATTTAAAACATTAAATTCTCTCTGTCTGTTGGATACTCCTGCAGCAACGAAAATAAGAAGCACTCAGCCCTGTCGCTATGGCTGCTTTGTTTTTTATGGGAAGGTAAAACCAACGGGATATCTTCATTAGGGACCAATTTTGTTCTAACATAAGTAGTATTTGTTCCTCAAAGTGGAGGTACCTCGGGATTTGGGCCCATCTAATTTTCTTCAATTATTCGTAACCAATATGGTTGGTGGAGTTATGTGAACTTCTTGCTCCAAAATCCTCTTGCATCTTTTCCTCCATCACTATCCCAGGTCATTTCTCTTTGCAGCTGGGGTAAGCTACCTCAGGGAGCATTCCCCTTCAAAACAGCTGATGCCTTTTCCACTGGGGAAGTGGGACACCCATACCAAATGGATCCAGTCCTTGAAAAGTTCCTACCCACCTTAGTTTCCTATGAGGAAAGGGGAGGGAGGACTGGATGAAATTCCCTGGGCACCTGATAAATAAAGGCTGTAATTAAATAAATGCTTGAGGAAAGAAAGAGAATGAGAGAGCACATAATAGAGATAACACAACTCGAACTGAGAAGAGTAGGCGGTGGAAGGGAAGGGAAGAGAAAATGCTGGAAAAATGCAGAGGCCAGTATTGGGGAAGACCCGTTACATTACAGAGCTGCTCCTGGGAAGTCAGCCAGAGTATCTCTCTAGGAGTCTTCATCTTTCTCTCTGACTGTGAAATAGAGCTAAGGCCTCACGCAGCATCCAGTTAATGACCTTAACCAGTGGTAAGGGGAACATCAACTCAGATATGACCAGATACCAGCCAATCAGTTTCCCTAACTCTGCCAGAGTGGAAGTTACTGGTTGGAGATTCAGAGATCTCCATGTCCTTTCCTGTAAAGCCTGATGGCTTTCATTAACCCCGAATTATCCCTGGTATTTTGTACTTTTCTTTGTGCTCCGATAGCACTCTCATCCTACATCCCCAAACTCCTGTTACTGCTTTTCTAATAATAGTCCTGCTTCAAAGTTTTACATTTATTTTTATAACATTTTTTCTGAACTTTGGGAAGTCAAAGAGATCATGTAAATTAATTTATTGTTCAGGACAACAGCTCTTCTTCCTTAGAAGAAGATCCTGCTCATTTCCATTCGAGTTTTACCTGAAGGGGCTGAAGAACATGCATGAGCAAATTGCCCAAAGGAGCCACTGAGGGGTTAACACTGGTGAAATGATCCAGAGGCTGCAGATGTCTGAGTTACACTCTGTAAATACAGCTTTGTAACCAAAAGACCTGTGCTTTTTTATTGGTATGAGCTTTGGGGAAAGTCAGAATGGAAGAACAGGATGTCATCTAGATTCAAGAAAAAGGCACCAACATTTTCTGTGCCTAAATTTTCTTAACTTATAAAACCAGGGACACATTCATAAAGCATTTTGAAATTTCTAGCATACTGGTGAAAAATATAAATACTATTTACATAAGTTTTGAGTTGAGTTTTTGCTGCAAATCAGAAAGTACTATTTTATTCGTATTTATTTTGAAGTATCTTGAAACTTTTTCTGATTTTCAACATGGACCCGTCAGCTGATTCTTAGACTAATTTTTTGATTTATTTCTTAATAGCACGCATTTGTTTTAATACCTTGTAATCTTGAGACAGGTCATCTGGTAGGACCAGTAGAATGGTTTAGTGCACTGGGTCCTCTCTAGGTCCTCTGGATAACATTCTGCAAATGTTATGGTATTACAAGCATGAGGCCTTTCAGCATTCAACAGGTTCCTGTTGAACCTCCACACATTCATCTCCAGATAAAATAAAGACAGCTAGCAAAACAAACATGCCTTTAAACCCAGGACATTGCAATACAGAGGTGCAGGTGTGTGTCTTCTGTGGACTAGTAGCTGTAATGTCCTGAGGGAGTGCACAGCTGGAGACAACGTCTAAGCTCAGGTTGTGAAGTCTGTGGCAAGCCCTGTGATGCCTGAGCACCTCCTTGGATGCCTGAGGCAGTCTTTTCTGCTCCGTCCATTTCACAGATCCTGGTGATGAAGATCCAGCAGTCACCTGGATTGCAACGACAGCGTCAGAACTTAATAGCTACATACAGACAGATTTGAAGTCATGTCTGATTAAATGGGAAGCCTTTACCCCAAAATGTGGTTGTCTGAATTTTATATGAAGTGTGTCAGCATTATGTTTGTGTGTGTGTGTGTCTGTGAGTTTATGGTGTGTGTGTGTTCGTATGTACATGAGAGACGAAGAGCTGAACACCTCTGGAAGATACTTGTTCTGAGACTATGTGTACTCTACTGTGTGTGAACAAAACCTCTAAAATTTAACCTAGAAATGCTTGTTTCATTATTAATGATACTATAGCAATTTCCCTGGCAGAGATAAAATATCTGTAGATAAAAATAAAAGCATCTATGTTTTCTTAGGCACCATGTGTGAGAAAGAGTATTTGTATCGTAGTGTTAGTATGTCCTAAATAGCTGCAAGCGGTGATGCACTTATGCACCAAATGTAGATTTAGAGGATAAAGTCTTGATACGAATATGTGAAGACCTGGCAACTACAATAAATACTAATAGTGGTTGTCTGACCTTGTTTGGCTCCTGTGTTCTTCCTGAAATGCCATGTACTACCTGAGCTTCTGCTATGGTTCATTATCCCACAGCCCACCTGAAATTCTTGTACTGGACCTGAGATATGCAGTTTATGTGTCTTCTCTCTGGTCTTCCCAAGCTCCTACCCAAAAAGCAATGCAGACAACCTAGAGACCAACCAAATCATCCTCAAGCAGGATATGCAGAATGCTGTGCCTCCTAGCTGCTCACTGGATTGTGATGAGAAATTGGAGATGTTCAATGCCAGGGCAGTCAGGACTAGGGCAAGGCAGGTGGGAGAACCCAACAAAAATCAACACACCTGCAGGGTCAAGAATTACCCTTAGCAGGTTAAGATGACTGAGGCATGATTCAGGGAAGGAAGATGTGACAGACAATTCATTAGCAAAGGAGAACAATGAGCTGGCAGGAGGCATGAACAGCGTGCAGGGAGAGGTCTTATGCAGAAGAGGCTTTCAGGTAGTGTGAGAGGAAATAATTAGAGGAAGAGTGACTTGGGCCAAGGAAGAAACAGGTCACAATTTTAGGGTTGTAGCACAAAAAATGCCGTATATAATATCACCAAAATCATTATCTGGAAAAGATCTCCCAGATGTAGGTTATACTTTCTGATTTGTGAAGATGGATCATAAAAGGGGTGGCAGGATATAGGCTATATTTTCCAGTTCTCCAGACTCAGAGACATAATGCTGACCAAGGCAGTTTCTCCTCTCTCAAGTTCAAAGGGTTGTTCCTGTTGTTTGTGAGGAAATCCCAGCTGCTATTGGTACTTATACAGTTCAAGACAGCACCCATTACCTTTGGGTGGGGTGTGGGTGCTCCATTTGGGATCACTGTGCTGACTGTCAGTGAGGCTGTGGATGCTGTGGCAAAAGGATGCAGCTCTTTCCCAGTGAGACTTGTCTCTGTCTGCAGTGCTCACGTCAAATTCATCCACGCTGGCCACAGCCTGCTCCAGAGGAAATCCAAAATTTTGGAGATGGCTCTTGGAGCTGGTGCCCAGCCCTCCTCCCTTCCAGGCAGAGGAGCAGCAGCAGGTCTATGGTGTGGGGGGCTGGTTTCAAGCAGGAGGAATGTGGCTGACAGGGAGGTAGGAAAACAGGAGAAAGACAGGCTGCAGAAACTGACAGCAGTGTTCACCATCCTCCCTGCGTTTTGATACTCACACCACATGGAAATAGAAGTAATTCCTTATATTTTCTGAGTCCCCTCACTCCCAAGCAAGCTAAGGGGGGGACACTTGCTTTCACAGCCAATTCTTTTTTTTTACCAATAACATCAGCTGAATCTTTGTATGATTTGTATCTTCTGGCTCCTTTGCTTTCACAGTAGCAAGGCAGCAGGCTTTTTCACCTCTTTCCAGGCTCCTCCTGCCTGACTTTTTCCTTTAAATTTCATGGTGACCCATTTAACAGAACTTACTTTGGTATATGTGGAAAATTTCAGTAAGGGTTGACTCAGGATACCTATTCCTCATTAACCCTTGAAAGATATTTAAAGTGTCTGAACATATAGTGCAACTGAGATCAAGAATCACCTTGAATGGAAATTGTATCTGATTATTACAAGGGCTATAGATTTGAAAAATAACAGTCTTTTATGACTTCTCTCATGGCAAAAACCAGGTGATATCAGAAAAAAGGTATTCTAAACCTTGAGCAGGATCTCTGAAAATAAATCTGACTTGAAAACATGGTCCAAAAATCATTTGCACAATAAATTAGGCTCAACTGATTTTTTATGCATTCCATGGCTTTAATTCTGAAAATAAGATGGGCAACTGCTGCTTTTTAAATTAAATCCTTACTTTGTGCTGCACAGCCTCAAACTTGCTCATCTGAGGAAAAAAACCCACATGCCATTACTTTCAAAACCTCTCTATTGTATTTTTATACTCTCTTTTTCATCTCCTCTTTTCAGTCTAGTCTAACTGCCACTCTGTATTATAGGGTGTATCCAAATTCAGGGAAAACCTCTGGCCAATTGTTTTTGAGGAACTTTCCGAAGGACTGCACTGTTCTGTTTGGGAGACAGAGTGCCACGTCGCTCCCTAGTTATAAAGGCTGAGAAAACCATCATGGTTACTTTTGCAGTTCTTGATGTGGTTCGGGGTGGTAACTTCCGATGGCCAACATTGGTTTTTTTTCCTCTTGGCTGCAAGGATATGCCATGATCGTACTTGCTGAGAAAACTGTGAAGGCTCTGAAGTGTAAAACTGGATCATAGGGACCATCTAGTGTTCTCAGCCTGCACCACCACGGTAGCAATGCCTTGTATCTGCATAACACAGCTGTTAATGTTCTGCAGTCTGCTGGATTAAATACCTAATATTTCAGAGACAGAAATCTATAGGTCAGCACAACTAGTTTCCAGCTGTTCTGAGAAAATGAGAAAAGTACTTTTGAGCGGTCATTTTAGGCGTTCTGTTCTAAATAAAACGAAAGCTGTATTTTTCAACATATTCACAGAGAATCTATCCCTACATTTCAGCTAATATTTTTTTAAAGCAAAGTGGAAAAGATGTTGAGGATGGCAAGGAAAAAAGAGTTTGGATTTAGAAAGTCCAAACTTTCCATCCTTGATACATTTACCGTAAGGCACAGCAGCCCAAGCCCCACTCTGCGTGAGGTGCTTGGAGAGCAGCAGCTGAGATGCCTGGGCATGAGGATCAGGACATGCAGTGACAGAGAGCTGAGCTGGACACCAATGGGGGAGAGACGGGGTTGCCCTGAGATTTAGGAGTGACAGAATAGAGAATTAGGGTGCTCCTGGGTCAGCTGAGGGATGGAGAAGAGAGAGGATTTCCACCATGCTGGAGTAGAGATGGAGGGGAGCACATCATGACTGCAGGCTGGGCTCTAGCTGGGCTCATGAATGGGAAAATGAGGGTGGGACTGAAGCTGTCAGGCAGGGCTGAGGGTGTCGAGGCTGTGCTTGCTACGTACTTCGTTCCCACCCACATCAGCCAGGGTTAGGCATATCCTGCTGTCCTTCCCCTCCACCACGGGGTACTGCCTTTCCTCTCCCACTCTTGTTTTACAGACAGAAATTTGGCCCTTCAGAGTGTCAGATCTGGCAGAGGACAGCAAGTTTGGGTAAAATATCTGTTCCAAGAATAAAATCATAATTTTTGTCTTGATCTCAGGCAGAAGTACAGAAGTGCCTCTCTCCATGTTTGGACACTTGATTATTTCCAGAATGTAAAAGGTAAACAGAACAGAAGCCTTTAGTGAATTGTGATAACTTGCCAGAATCCCAGGGCTATTTCATCCCACTTGAAAAGAAAAATAAGAGCCAGAGGGCCTTAAGGAAATCAAGGCATTCACTCTATTTTAGTTCGCAGATAAGAAATTCCTCAAAAGAACCTCTAGAGGCAATGGAGGGAGGAAGAGAGGGAGGGAAAAAAGGAACACACTCCCCACAAGTCTGATTAATGGGGATTCTGCTGCACAGCAATTGATCTGGGTGATTTTTTTTCACTGAAACAAGAAGACATTGCACAATCCCAAAAGTTTGTGAAAGCGTTTTGTTTCTCAAAAAGGCTCAGCCTGCCAAAAAAAGGAAGAAAGAACTGGCAAAATATCTGAGAAAATAGTAAAAAAGTCAGTAATTCAAAACAAAATGTATTTCAAAATGTATTTCCACCTGTACATGAACACTCCTCATTTTAAGTGAATTTTAAACATGTCCAAAACCTAAAGGAACGTTTTATTTCATATCAATCCAAACATTTGTTCAAATTAAGAGGAATTTTATGCAGTATTTTTCATCTTATACACCTATACTTGCACCCCATTTTTGTGGGCTAGATGTAAGCTCTGTTCACATGTGGATTCTTCAGCAGAATGAAAGCCTGGACGTGTCCTACAAACCTACAGGTAATAGGAGAGACTAAAGTTGGAGCAAATCTGTGAATTACTGTAAAAGAGTCTCCATGGAATAGGACAGCAAGGCATAACATTTATCCTGTGTGATATGGAATAATGTAAGGAATAGTTTAACATTTTTCTAAAGTGTTAAAATCTTGCTAGAATATTCAAAATCTGTTCTTTTACTTTAGCTTTGTGAAACTGAACTTTTCTGAACTTTCACTATTTCAGTACATGCTCCTGAACTGGGAAACTTACTCTAATTGATTGAGATCAAGAGACAATTTTAATTCTAGTCAATGTTTGTGTTCCATAATCATGAGCAGGGCAGGAAATACATTGTATTAAACTCAACAGTAACACATTAAGGTATGATATATTCTTACTGTAGACATTGTCAGTCTGTATTGCCAGTCATTGTCTCCACTGTATGCATTTAGCAGGCCACAAATGATGATCTTTAATTGCAGCACAAAAAATGAATGAAACCTTCTTAGTGGTTTATAGGCTAACAGAAAAACTTGAGAGTTCTTTTTAAAAAAAGCTGGTGAAATTAGCTTTTTTTTTTTCCAAGACATAGAAAAAAGATGGGAAAATTAATGGAATTTCAGTAAAATGTAAAGTAAAAATGTTAAAAAACAACAACTCCTTGCTGGGACCTGCACAACAACAACCCCGCTGCTGCGACCGGCCCTGTTTAGCATCTTTGTTGATGACATGGACACAGACAGTGGGACTGAGAGCACCCTCAGCATGTTCACTGACCACACTCAGCTGTGTGGTTCAGTTGACACACTGGAGGGAAGGGATGCCATCCAGAGAGACCTTCACGGGCTTGAGTGGTGGGCCATGTGAGTCTCATGAAGCTCAACAAGGCCAAATGCAAGCTTCTGCACCTGGGTAGATGCAATGCCTCTGAAAAAAAGCCCAAATGCAGGCTGGGAGGAGGCTGGATTGAGACTGGATCCCTGAGGAGAAAGACCTGGGGGTGTCTGTGGATGGAAAACTCAATTATGACTTGTCAATGTGTGCTTGCAGCCCAGAAGGCCAACTGCATTCTGGGCTGCATCAAGAGAGGAATGGCCAGCAGGTTGAGGGAAGTGATTCTTCCTCCCTAGTCTGCTCTTGTGAGACCCCACCTGCAGTGGAGCTGCATCCAGCTCTGGGGCCCTCAACACAAGAAAAGCATGGTCCTGTTGGAGCGAGTCCAGAGAAGGGCCACTGAGTTGATCACAGGACTGGAGCACATCTCCTATGGACACAGGCTGAGAGAGTTGGGGCTTTTCAGCCTGGAGAACAGGAGGTTCTGAGGAGACTCTATAAGCAGCCTTCCAGTACCTAGAGACCCACAAGAGAGCTGAAGAAGGGCTTTTCAGAAAGGCACATAGTGATAGTGATGCCTTATCCTAGGCTTAGAATTAAAAGCCAAACACAGTTAGAGGGGAAAAAGGGTTTTACCTCGGTATTTATTCAAGGATCCTCTGGTGCACCACATCCAGGTAGAAAGCACCCCCGAATGCACACTGAAAGTGCACACCCGAAAGATGCACCCCCCCAAGATGCACACACACGATAATTCGCGTATACAGTTATAGACCTTGCACATTAGCATATCGATCAAAGATTCCCCAATGAGAGGCTCAAGAGAAGCCCCCGTCCTGAGGGACGTTCCCCCTGAATGGGCCTATCTTGGTTTACAGAATGTGTTCTGGAGAGGACCTTGGTGTCTGGGGCTTTCTGACCCAACTTTGGGGGTTTCAAGATGTTTACTCTCCTGGTTTAACGGACCTTTGGGTCTAGGCTAGTTATCAGACTTGGGGAATTACAAGCATGTGGCTTAAAAAGCACTAAGGATACATGCAAAGCTGTGTAAAAGGGTATGTGGAAGGGTATATGAGAGGGGTATATGAAAAAGCGAAAAATCATTGTGGCATCAATAGGACAAGGGGGAATGGCATTAGGCCGAAGGAGAGTAGGTTTAAATTGGATATTAGGAAAATATTCTCTGCTGTGAGGGTGGTGAGACACTGGAACAGGCTGCCCAGAGAAGTTGTGGATGCTGTGTTTCTGGGAGTGTTCAAGGCCAGGTTGGATGGGGCTCTGAGTAACCTTTTCTAGTGAAAGGTGTTCCTGCCCACGGCAGAGGGATTGGAACTAAACAATCTTTAATGTCTCTTCCATCCAAAACCATTCAATGTATCTGTGATTCTAAATTACTTTTCTTTAAAATAAACAACAAATTTATTTGGGGAGTAATATTTAAGTCTTAAAAATTATTTCTTTGGTGAAGTATTTTGGCTCAACTTAACTTTCTTCCTAAAGTTACTTTATTTCTTAAATTATGACCTTAGGTTTTCTCTACTTGGCACTGATAGGCCATCTACTGTTGGTCTTGAGCTGGTGTGCATCCATCATGTTATAATGAATAGGTGTGACTGACTGTGTTCTCTTCACTTGATCTATGTCCACGCCCTCCCACTTCCAACACCACAACTCTGCCTCCACATCCTTTATCAGGCAAGAGGCAAAGTAGTCTTCAATGCATACAGGATAGCCTGTGTTCACTGGCTCTCCTGAGCTAAATGCCTCCATGAAGGCACTAATTTAAGTCTTCTTCCTCCAGGTGCTTTATCTGGTGTTTTTGGGAACTATCTCTCTGACATAGCTGCTATTCCATCAGATGTTGCTGAGATTAGTTACCGGTTCAGGAGTTATTGGGGGTAGGCTTAGTTGCACGGAAAAAGCCATTTCACAAGGTCATAGTTTAATGAAAATAGGTCTACGATGGATGTGAGGATAAGCCCACTGCAGGTGTTCACATGCTCTGGCACACTGTGTTGGTGTCTAGATCCCACAGTCACTTTTGTTCGGTGTAAACCTGGTCTTTGCCCAGAGCTCTCTACAATTACCTGAAAAGGGGTTGTATTAAGTGGGAGTCGGTCTCTTCTCTCAAGTAACAAATGATAGGACAAGAGGAAATGGCCTCAGGTTGCACCAGGAAAGTTTTAGATTGCATCTTAGGAAAAATTTCTTCAAAAAGGTTTGTCAAGCCCTGGAACAGGCTGCCCAAGGAAGTGGCTGAGTAGCCATTGCTGGCAGTGTTCAGAAGACATATAGATGTGGCACCGGGGGACACGGACTAGTGGTGGACTTGGCAGTGCTGGGTTAAACCATTGGACTCAATGATGTTAGAGGTCTTTTTCAATCTGAACAGTTCTGTGATTCTATGATCTCTCACCTCCTCCTCCTTTTGTCTGCTGGCACCAGCAGTCACATGGCTTATGACAACAAAGTCACAGAGGTGTGAAAGCTGAAAACTGCTACTGGTGTGCTGGCTTAGATGCCCAGGGCTCTGTAATTAGCCTGAATTTATTTCAAAAGAGCTGTTTTCCCTTTAGTGGCCTTGTTCTGCCAGACCAAATAACTTCAATTCTTTAGTAACATGGTACAAGGGGCATCTCTGGAGTATGAAGTTCAGACACCTCCATTCATGTCAGACCACTATAATACTTTAGGAAAATCTCTGAAATCTGTGTTGAAAGAGGAAGAAAGGAGCAGTGGTGCAACTTGAGGAGGGAAGCTCCGCCAAAAGGAGGTTGGATAGAGCTCCTGCTACCTGTGTGCAGTTTAGTTGCAATTTGCCTTTTGAGCTATGAGGGTATGCTTGTGATGTGCCCTTGAAGGCAACGGCAGCAGCCCTCTTCAGCCTCTAATGCTGGTAACCACAGATGAGACGAGGCTGTTTGATTAACTAGATGATAAATACACAAAAATTTGTCCTTCAGAACTGCTGTCCCTGAACTTTCAAAGGCAGCAAACTTCAAAAAGCCAAATTTGAAGCAACTGGACTAGTAAGTATTTCCTAGCAGAAATTTTTTTCTCTGTCTTCAGACCTTAATGGAACTGAAGTCCAAACTGCTGTGCTTTAAAATGCACAGCTTTCCTGCTAGCACAGCTGCTGTTGGGATGTATGTTTTCTAAGACTGTTTTTTAAAAACAAATGCAATGTTTTGTAGCTGTGACTGCTGGTACCCTAATGTACCTTCAAAGGCAGCCAATCTGTCTATCTTCAAGAAGAAAAAACTATAACACACATAAAGGTCTCTATTAGTGTTTGTTTTTCTGGTTTTTTTATAAATTTTGTAATTTTTCTCCTTTTCATCATATAAAATTGTGATAAATGAGAATGAAGCATATGGTTTTCCTCTGTATATGATGAATATTAGCAAAGTAAAGTACAAAGCATCAGTCTCACAGGTAATAGACTAGTGAAAATCACAAGGATTTAAATAAGGAACTAGTTACAACAGATATAGTAGACTGGAATATTTTCCTGTTTATCTCCAGACATGAATAATTTAACACAAATCACAGGAGCTATTTCAGATTTTAAGTCATGTTGTGAAGATCTAGATGTTATCCAGCATCAAGATATAATGATAGAGTTAGAAGCATTTGCAGTAATGAAAACTAGAGAATACTCTTTTGGTGTAAAAATACATAGCTTTCCTCTGTGACTCTGTTCTTTGCAAAACATTTAAATAAATGATGCATGTGATACTCTGCTGGTTTTAGAGCATAAATGTCAGAGAAAAATGCATTTTGTAGAAGAAAAGACTGACTGAGCCTCTGGCCAGGTAAATAATGAAACTCAGGGTAACCCCAAACAGTATTTACTTAACTCTCCTGGCAAACAATGATTTCTACCTTTGATTCTCTTTCCAGTCTTACAGAGTTGCTGGAAGAATTCCCTTTCCTGACGTGCAGAGATGTACGTAAAATATACCCACACAGCTTCACCAGTTTTAATCTTGCCATAATGTATTCCTAACAGCAAAGTGCTGTTACAGGAGGTTGTGTAGTTATCAGCAGCACCACATGGTGTCTGTAGTGCTAAAGAAAAGAATTCATGTGAAATTCAGCTTGAAATATTTTAACAGTGAAGTTTTGGGGTTTTTTTGGAAACCTGACCACAGTTGAACAGTGACAAAGAGGGAGAAAGTAATGAAAGTAATACAACACTTTCTGCTTTCTAATAGGTGAATTACAGGAAAGTGCCCAGGGATGAAAACTTAGAAACATGGAAAGATAGGGCTTGGAGGGATCTCAGAGGGTCAGCTGGTGCTGCAGCTGTATCTATGTCATTCTTGGCAAGTATTTGAGAAAAAAGCTCATTTCTCATGAGTCATGAGAGAAGAAGACATAAAAATAAGTTTTCCACACCTCTTCAAGAAGTTTCTTCCAGAGTTTCACTAGACTTAGCACTGGATTTTAAAAATTTTTTTTTAAACTCAGTCTTTCTTGCTCAATGTCCCATCACTGTGGACTTTGAGGTCAGATCTTTCCTTTACTCTCTCACTGTGCTCCTGTGAATTTTGTCCAGTTGGTCTGCCGCCTCAATCAAACGGGATGGGCGAGCTGAGACAGATGCTCAGGGAGCTTACATTATTTTACTTGCCTCATAAACTTGACAGGAGACCTCAGAGATAATACAAGCTCACGTTGCCGGCAAAAACCCAAGATTTCCTGGTTACAGAGCATTCTTAAAAGCTTTTAAGCCAATAGCAGTAGTTCTAGGGGTTACAGACAGCTGTTTCAACCAATCTTCTATATTGCACACACATTTCTTAAAACAATACTTGCTTGTTTTATACCTTATATAACAGAGCATAATATTCCATTATTAAGCTTAACTTTATCTTTCTTGCTAAGCATATTTTTTGCAACTTCTAAAAGTTCTCTCAGCTAGGCCTAGAAACATGGCTCTTTGTTCTCGTGTCCTTGTTCTAATGCATAATTGTATGTTCTAATTGTATCTTCTTTTAATATTTTCTCAGGCGAAGCTATTTTCTAAAATCTTTCTGTTTTATTCTTAAAACTTGCTTTTGTTTCTCACCCTTAGAAATCCCTTTACCTTTTTCTATATTTCCTACATTGGTCACACCTTTCTTGAAGTACAACTCAGCTCTTCAAAGGAGACCTTATCAGCCCTGAGCAGAGCAGAGGTACTGACTTCTGTTCTTTGTTGGCTCAACTTACATTTAATTTTAGGTTGGTATTTGCATTTTCTTAGTATTTTTAGTTTTTATTCAGTGTTCCACTTTTAAAAAATCTCCCTTCTCTTTTTCTGTGTAACAGAAAAAAATTTGTTTCTTGTCCAGTTACTTTTTCCGGATCAAATGAAGTACCTCATTGTCCCTGCACCACGACTTACCATGATTTATCTCCAAATTTTAAGGATATGATTAACTCTAATCTTCACAATGACTGGCGCTGTTCTCAGCGTGGTCATGTCTTCTGATCCTGACCACTAGTGATGATATTAAAGATATCTTAATACACCTGAGACCTCTGCAGGACTTCACTCAGTGCAGTCCTCCCTTTTCACAGTTAATCACTCACAGTTGCTCTCCGGGGATGACTTTCCACTCACTCTCCAATAGTTTAACCTACACTAGACTTACTTAGTCTGATGGTGGATTAATTAATGCTGATTGCAATTTGTTTCCTGATTTGCTTGTTTGTTTGTGTTTTGGTTGGTTTTTGCTTTGTTTTTGTTTGTTCTTTGTTTTTTCCTAGAGAGTTACAAACAGTTTGTTGGATCATGACTGGTATTTTTCAGGTTAGCTGAAATTTAGCTACTGGGGTTTTTGATTCTCTGGTTCTTCCTTTTAAATTTTTTTGAGACAAGTCTCTTGTATGCTGATGAATACCGCATTTCTCCTTGAATAACTGAAAATAATTGTCAGCAGTGCAAAGAATCATTATCCAATCTTTTTTAGGTATCGTGGGATGAAGTCATCAGAACCAGCTGAATCAAGTATATTAAATACTTGAAGATGAGGTCTTTCTTTTCTGCCACATATTAATTATGCTACCTCACTTGATAGTGCTCTTTTTAATGAAGAATATCTTAGTAAAAATCATTATCTTATTCTTCCCTTTAACTTTTTTTTTTGTGTGCCTTGTGTTAATTGCAGCTCATTCTATTCCTCGCCTTTCCAAGCAGTTGTGCTATAACTCTGTGTTAATGCCTGGTAGCTCAGCCTTTCTTTTTGTTTTTGCCTTATAACTGAACTCCATGTTTGCTAGTTTTTTTGTCAAAATGATCTTATACTGTACTTCCTATGCCCCTCCACAACTGTTAATTAACACTTGCCCTTAGTAAAAATTAATTATTATTCTTGTTTCCTGTTAACTTTTTCCTTTAGCACTGACAGAAGGTGTTATAAAGAAATCCTCGGAGTTTAATGGTGTTTGCCTCTCTGAAATCTGTAAGTCTGCCTTTTCTTTCATTTCTCCTACCCTGAGGATCGTGAACTTCATCCTTTAATTCTCACCTCATTTACCTTCTACTTTGAGAGAGGGATTTTCTGCTCTTTATCAGAATTGTACATGACAAACCGTCCCATCTAGTTGCTCTCTCCATCTATTGATCAGATTACTACCAGTACCCTTCATGAGCTGGATGGAAAGTCTGTACTGCATGTCTGGTTTGTATCTGAGTAATATCCACTAACATCAACATGTGACATGAGGGATGTTTCTCTAAGAGCTTAGAAAACAATCTTCATCCATATGATCTTCTTTATGTGTTCATCAGCATCATGTCTATTTTTCTCTTTATTAAACACCACTGAGAAACTTTCAGCAGAACGCACTCCCAACTAAATTAAAGTATTTGTATGTATCCTTGACTTAAAAGGAAAAGTTTGCTTCCTTTTTGCCTTGCCTCTAATTTCTGAAAAAGTGTAGCAGGTTCAGTTTGAAACCGGGCAGAAACACCAATTAAGTGTAGTGGTTTTAGTTCACACTTATTTTCCTCTGTGAGATAAGGATTAGGAGAAAGCAAAGCAAGCACAAAACTTTAAAGAATATAAAGAAGTTTATTACTAACAGAATTTAAAGTAAAAAGGAATAATAAGAAATTAAAGCAAAATCCCTCTTTCTTCCAGCCTTCCCCTCCTTTCCATCAAAACCGCACAAAGGGAAAAACAAACGTGGGTTTGGTCAGTGTTGCAGTTCTTAAAAAGTCTCTCTAATATTTAAGGAGAAAGAGTTATCTTCTGCTTTCACGTGGTTTCCAAACTGTCACCAGCAACAGACTGACCTGACATCCACTGCAGTGAAAAACATCTCTCCCATGAAAATCTCAACAATCTTTTCATACTGCAGTCGTGGGCCCAATAGACATAGGGTTTTAGTCTTTTTAAGGATGGGTTATTCTGGCCTGAAAAAAAAAGCTCTCTTCTTCACAAATCTCTAAAAGCCTTTCACTGGTTCTATATAGCCTGGTATAGGCATGTTCATATCTTCACAAGCCACAATGAATTCCTCATCTCTCCATGTACTTCAAATGGGATTAAAGAGACATACAGTTTGTGATATTACAGTTTTTACCACAGCCAGCAGAGAGCATTTTTAAGCTACACATGAAAAATGTGCCCCCGCCTCGTTTTCCCTGCTGCCATTTTAGCTTTGTCTCAAGTGACCTAATTTCTCTTTCTCTCTGACCTTGGAGCCACCATGTTGAAGAGTTGATTTTCTTTGGGTTTTATGATGGAGAAAGTCTCTCTCTCTTTATGCTGCTGGCTGCATGGTGTCTTCTTCAGTTCGGTATAAGCTGTGTTGGCTGCAGAAAGCTCTGCCGGCTCCCACTAGGTCTGCACGGGGCTGCTTGGAGGGGAAGGGAAGCCTGCTGGTCTCCAGAAGCCGTGCCCCTATTTCTTAGCTGCCTGTTGTTTAAAGCTGATCCCGGATGCCCCCACAGTGGGGATGGCTTTTCCCAGCGGCTTTTTGCCCTTGCCAGGGAAGGGGGCCCGTCCCGGCCCAGCCACCCCTCCACGGGATACTGGGACGAAGAAAGAGGAATCTCCTGCACTGCTGCGCCATTTAAATATGCAAATCGCAAAAGCGCTATTGGATTAGCAACTTGTCCAGCAAATAAGTTTCAACCCACTGCATTAAGTTATTCCCTCGTGGAATAATATTTGTTCACTTAGATCATCTCACCAATTCTCTGTCATGCCATGGCCATGCACAAGTTCAGGCACAAAGGACTAAACCTGCAGGAAAGCGGGAATGGCTGACAGAGGCTGAAGGCCTGTTACAAAATATGTATCTTAATCCTAGGTTAGATTTTGACTCAGTCTCTGTTCCAAGTCACGGTTTGGTGTCCTGACTCTCCTCTACATTTCTGGTTTGCGTTAGCACTTTAACCATGTTTACGCACTTCCCCTATCTAACAAGACTCTCAGTATAACTGTTATTAAAAAAGAAATTTATCCCTTATTTAGAAATACACTTGCACTTAATGAAAAAATTATTTGCATGGATAGTTCACACATTATTTAAGGCCTGTGCAAGTCTATATGAGATATGCAACCATTTAAATTATAAGTAAGGGATAAAAGTGAAATGAAACCTGATCCTTCCATTCTTAATTCCTGTAAATAGCATCTCGATCCATGCTAAGAGATGCAGAGCAAGGTCTGCAGATTTACAACAGGATTTTTGCTCCTTCATGAATAATAATAAAAGTATTTGTTTTATTAGTGAGCTGGTGGTTGAATGATTTTCTTGCTGATCCTTTTAAGATATACATTTTCTTTTGGGGTCTTCTGTCTTTTGGGGGTTCTTCTTTGATACGTGGAAGATAAAGATTCAAGATTTATTTGCAAAATTTCTGTAAAAATAGATGATTTAATCAGCCACCCACAACACATTCACAGCTGAAAGCTTGATTTTGGAGTGATGTGAAAATAGTAATGAGGAGAATTATAATAAGAAAAGAAATCACTGACAATAAAGCTCTACTAAAAAAATCGTCCAAAGTCAAGCTACTAAGTTCTTCCTGTCATACTTCACCGCCTTTTTAGGGAGACTTTTAGTCTTTAAAGCATTTTCAAGAGTTGAAATTAAAGAGTAGGCCAGTGTCCTTCACAATGACAGACACAGTATGTACCAAGCCATCGGCTGACTGGGGTGGTTGGTGGGCGCATGAGTGGGGTGTCGTAATGACTTTCAGGCCTGCGGTTTTTGAAGAAGCACTGAAATCACCTAGAGAGGTGTGGAGATGTTGTTGCCACTCTTGGAAGGTGTTTGCATATCCCATAGTTTTTTATTAGATCAAAGTGCATGGCCTTTATTACAGTTCATTGCAGTTTACCCATAGGCAGCAGTGACAAATCCCACATCATACGTTATGTCTCCAACATAAGCCCATCCTTAACAAACAAAAAGTGAAACAAAGAGGTACCATGCCCATCTTTCTTCCTGTCACATGAAAACAATTATTCTCGTCTCAGTGGTGACCTCTGGGAAGCAAAAAGCACATTGCAATTGTTAGTGACAAAAATCTGTCTTCCCTGCCCTTAACTAATTCCTATGGGCCATGAACACACCAGACAGCAGTTGCTGGGAATAGACTGTGCTCGCAGCAGCAGGCAGCAAGAAGGACATTTCTGTAATGGTTATGGCATGAAATGCATGGGCTCCGACTGCTTTGAACTACTTTTAGATGGTCTTTTATGTCTGAACTGAGGCACTGAAAGACTGAAGGCGCTACTGAGCAGTCACTGTTTTATGCCTTTATACATCCTGTAGTGCAGCAGAGCCATTGTCAAATACTAGACTGTTAGGGCACATTTATGAAACCAAGCCATCAACCAGATATCAGTGCATAGTGGCCCAGGACACCTGAATCAAAGTACTTCAAAGAAGCAGCATAAGTATTTTAAACAAAACAAAACAAGACAAAACAAAAGAAAGCAAAACAAGACAAGACAAGACAAGACAAAACAGAAGAAAAGAAAAGAAAAGAAAAGAAAACAAAACAAAACAAAACAAAACAAAACAAAACAAAACAAAACAGCAAGACGACCTTTTCAGACTGAGATGATGCCCAAATCCTTGTTTTGATAAGGACTCTTAAGTTCTGAGTAATGGAAACAGAAGACCTTGAGTGCAGGAGCATCAGGATAATTATATACCCACCCCAAACCAGTTATGCAGCTTGGAAATGTTTTGTTTGCACTCTGTTTCCAGAAGTATAACACACAAAATCAAAGTCTCTTTCTATTGTTGCATAAATGAAAGCAATAAATTCAAAAAAACTCAACATAGTGCTTATAGAAAGCAAATGGAGCTGGCTTACATCTGGTTTTTCAATGTGTTATGTGTACTCTATTCTTTATGCCTATAGAATCTCACTACTTTTCAGAGCTGAATTAATCTGCTGTAAAATTTGCAGTCTGGTGTATCTCACACTACATTTAGAATAGTATATTTTCCATAAATTCATATGCCTTTTAATTGTTGAATTAAATGAAGGTCTCATACAAAAATAGCACAGTGGCAAAATAACACCAGGGTATTTTTAGCCTTCATACGTTATGAACATTTCTCTCACATTTCTGCTTGAATGGTATTACTCTGCTTTCTAAAGGCAAATATACACTGATGAAACTTTGGTTGGGACCCATCTTCACACAGTTTGAATGGAAAGATGGCACACTCTGCTGGCAGCACCCTTCCCAGGATTTTAAAATAATGCTGTGAGGAACAAAGCGATTTCAAAATGACTGACTAATAAGGTTGTTCAGAATTCATTGTTCATTGTCACCATCATAGTGATTCAGAAGTTGTTTACAGCTATTTTTTAAAATTTTAAATTAGATTAACTTACAGGTACAAAACACATATTCAAAACACTTCAGATATTTAAGATATATGGTTAAAATACATAGTTTGTATATAAGCAGATCTTTCAGGATTTTGGGGAATACAATGCTGTCAGCAGAAAGACTCCTCTTGTTGTTACAATGCTCAAATCTGGCTCACTTGGGCAGTTTAACTCCAAAGTGACTGGATGTAACTCACACACAGTTTTATGAGAGTTTCACGTTTATCTGCCTTCCTGAGGCTGAAAAGATTGATTTTAGAAGATCAGGATTTTAACTTGCCCATACAGGACATGTTCTGTTTGAACCACAAAGAACTGAAAATAGAGTCACCTACACTTCAGAATGCCTCAAAGATTGGCTCTATCAAAAAGTAGCCAAGTGGACTAGGATAGTAATTTAAACTTCATGAGACAAGATAAAAATGACTGCACTAGGAAGAATTCAAGGTAATCCAGTCAGCAGGTTGGGATCATTTTGTCCTAATGTAACTCATACTGATTCAATTTATTTAAACTGCATATCCTCCATGTGTTTACAGTCTTTCTCACTTCGTAGTAGATCTTAATGTTGTCCCAGAGATTGCTTGTTCAGCTATGTATCTGTCTGTGCTTCATTTTTATCCTGCAGCTCGGTCTGAGCTTGCACTTGGATGTGGGAGCTTTTCAGGGATGCTGTCACAGAAACATTGATCCTCTCTACCTAACAGCTCACATTTTGCCTCAAGAACCTTCCCCTCCTTCCCCTTCCTTTGCTGTCTTTGTCATTCTCTGAGAACCAGCTTTAGCTCAGGATGCTTTGGGAGACATCTCAAGAAGAAAGTCCACCAATTTTGTACTAAGCAATCAAACCCACAGACATCACAAATTTAGCCATAGATGCCTGAAAAAATGAATCTTCTGCCACCACTGGCTGTGTTTTTCTGTAATCATAATGAAAGGGTTTTTTCATTTCAAAAGGGTCACCCCTCTTGGGTGAGGGATGAAGTTTTACTTTGGTTCCTTCTTCCCAGAAGATACTCTTTCCCCAGAAGATTCTGAGGTGAATAAGCTGGCAGTGGAACTATTCTATGGCACATTTTTGTGTCTCCTGATGTTCTCCAGTGTGGGAGCCAGTGAAAGGGACAGACCCCGAGAGAGCTCCCCAGGTTAAAGTGACTAAAAAAGCCTCCCCTAGGATGCCCTGTTCTGTTACGGAAATGTATCCCAGTTCTGCTTCCCCAGTTCGCCTCTTCACCCCCTTGTACCTTGCCTGCTCCTTTGGAAAGTTCTCCCTTCCCACTCTCCCATTGGACCTTGTTCCCTGCCACTCACCCAGATTTTCCCATTGGCTCCTGTACCCTAATCCCGCCTACGTACTACCCCTGCTGCTTTCCCTGCCCCCATATATAGGCTGAGAATTTCGATCCCCCTTGGTCTTTGATGCTTGGTCCCTTCACGGATGGGGCTCGAATAAACCTGTGCTGTGGAATTCCACACAAAGACCCTTCCTGCCTCCTTGCCGTCGGCTTGTCGAAGAAGCTATCTGGCGTGTGTGTGTGTCTGTGTGAATGCAGTGGCTGCCGAACGACTTTCTGTTAAAGTCGGATCCGGAGGTCGCAGCACCCCACCAGAACACCCCCCGGATCACGACACTCCAGTTCATCATTTTGCCCATGAGATAGTGATATGTACCTCAGGGTGACGAGCTCTCTTCCCCATGGGCATGTGTGTATTTTGTTTCTTTACAAAAACCTTGCCATCTGAGACCTATTGCAGTGAGCTACAGGATCCCACACCCATGGTGAATTTCAAGCTCCATTCTGGTTTCCCAGTGGGTTTTACTTTTTTCTTCTAGGATCTATCACTTGGAAATCCACTTCAGACTAGCTACCATGTCATACTTCTATAACCAATTGCTAAAAAACCAAATCATAGATATAATCATGAATTACCATATGTGATATTAAATGGCAAAACATCTCTCTTCTAGGAAGTAAATATTAAAAAGAAACCTACATGTTTTGAAGTTGAAATTTATATTTCGCTTTTGAATTTTTAACCTTTTTTGCTAATTTTTTCAGCCTTCTCAATGAAACAGCACCAGGACCTTATCAGACTCTAGGCTGTGCTGCTGCACTTCAATACTTCTGAAGTTTCGGTCTTTTGTTCTTGCTTGTTTTAAGTCCCATCATGAGTTATGTCTTACCCTTGTTGTAAAACATAACAGAATAAATTCTATTCATAACTAAAATATTAACTTTTTCTCAAGCCATCTTGAAAATTTGGACCTATAGCCCAAGAAATTTCACACCAGATTAGACATCATGGAGTCAAATGGATCCTTGATGTTGCATGATAGCAATACCAACACATTAATTCTGTTTAATGATGCATAGTTGCTCTTTGAAATATTTGTGTGGGGTTTTTTTCAGTGAATATTATTTATATCATAAATGCCACCAACATACATATTTTTAATTGGATAATTAGCACTTTTATTGATGAGAGTTTTCTCTACTCTTGCCACAGAATTTTTTTTCCTCACATTAATCTCAGACAAGTTCCATAAGAAACAAAGAGGTATCACTGGCTTGGTTTTGTGACTTGTTGAGCACTTGATCTCAATGAGAATTGCAAGCCCTTATCCCTCTGGAAGAGGGGAAGTGAAGCGGATTTTGGCAGACTTTGGCCAGCTAGGGAGACAGATTGGCAGCGTCCCTTGGGAGACAGTCTTGAGGGGCAAAACAGTCCTGGAAGGCTGGACATTCTTCAAAAAGGAAATCCTGAAAGTGCAGGAGCAGGCTGACCCCATGTGTTGAAAATCGAGCCATCAGGGAAGAAGCCTAGCCTAGCTGAACAGAGAGTTTTGGCTAGAACTCTTCCTGAGCTGAAAGACAGGTATGGGTAGAAGAATGGAGCTCACATAATCCACAGGGAAACAGTCAGAGACTCACATCAACGCATAGACACACACACACACACAAGTCTATGGGCCTGGATGGGCTCCACCCAAGAGTACTGAGGGAACTGGTAGCAGTGCTCACGGAGCCACTTTCCATCATTTACCAGTGATCCTGGCTAACTGGGGAGGTTCCACAACACCCATCTACAAGAGCGGTCAGAAGGAGGATCCAGGAAACAACAGATCTGTCAGCCTGACCTCATTTCTGGGAAAGGTCATGGAGCAGATCATCTCAAGTACCTTCACATAGCATGTAGAGGGGAAGGGGGGATCAGGCCCAGCCAGCATGAGTTTGTGAAAGGCAGGTCCTGCTTGACCAACCTTCTATGAAAAGGTGACCATCTTAGTGGACGAGGGAAAGTCCGTGAATATGTCTCTTTGACTTCAGTAAAGATTTGACACCATCTCCCACAGCTTTCTCCTACAGACAATAGTCTGGAGAAAAGGAGGCTCAAGGGTGACCTTATCACTGTCTGTGAAGGAGGTTGTTGCAAGGCAGTGGTTGGTCTCTTATCCCAAGTAACAAGTGATAGGACAAGAGGAAATATCCTCAAGTTGCATGAGTGGAGGTTTAGATTGGATGTTAGGAAAAATTTCTTCATGTAAACGGTTGTTAGGCACCAGAACAAGCCACTCAGGGAAATAGTGGAATCGTCATCCCGGGAGGTATTTCAAAGAGGTGTAGATGTGGCACCTAGGGACATGGAGCAGTAGTGGACTAGGCAGTGTTAGGTTTGCTTGACAATCTTAAAGGTCCTTTCCATTCTAAACAATTCTATGATTCCACTTTTGTCTGCCACTAGCTGAAATGCGTAAGACATTTTAATATGAAAGAAACAAATTATGCAGGATGAGAGAAGTTAGACAAGTTAATTGTATCCTTCAGTTTGTAGCATTCATGTAAGTCCTAATGAAGCAAACAATCTTCTTTCTGGAGGTTATGTTGAGAGGGCTGGTCTCACGTGATACTTTGAGTAAAATGCTTAAGTAATTTGAAGACTTTTGTACTAGTGGTTGGAGCTCAGCTCATTTTCACCTGCAGATCTCCCCTGAATATGAGGGCCACTGAAGTATCTGAAGTGAGGATAGTTTTCACAATTATATTCAAATGTGAATATTCAGTAAGACCTTAAGAATACTTAACAAGAATCACAGCAGAAGCAGGGACATTCTGTCTTACTTTCAAGGGTCTGGATTCCCATCTAGAAGAGACCCCATGCAGTGCATCTGCCTTACCGGTGCGCTCAACTAAACCTGCATAGTGGCCTTGTAAAACATCAACTTTTTCTGCACTCTCTCAGTTGCCACTTTCCTTTCCTGACATATTTAAGTGAAATTAATATGCTAATTCCTTTTGCACTGGAAGTTGATGTTACTTAGTTTTTGTTAGAAGTGTAATGTGCTGAACATGCTTTGTTCAGTTAACATAATATCTTGTCTCCTGTGCATAGCATATTTAAGATTTCAGACGACACTGATCTGAGGTTTCTCACACATTGCAAAAGTCACAAAAGCCCTACATGGATTTTATTTCCAGTAAGGTATATATAGACCATTCTCTATAGACCATTCTCTAGGAGTTACATTGCCCAATGTGATTCGTTTGATCTTCCGGTAGGACAAGATGAAACCAAACTATACTAATTATGTGTGCTACTGAGAAAATGATAAGGTTTGTTAAATTGAAGGATTCAAAGCAGGAATCATAATTTTTACTCTCTGATAAGCAATTAGCAAATAACAGTGATATATTTAACAATAGGTTTTATATGTGAAGGAAATTAATTACTATGGTGACAGTGATTTAAGGCAGTGACTTACGTAAAGAAATTTCCTCAACTACAGCTAAAGAACAGATGCAGGTCTTGCTGCCTTATCCTCTCTTTTCAGTCTTGCTGCTCAAAGAAGACTGATGCTGCCCTTCAAACTATCAGATGGGGTCACCTATGGCTTTTCATCGCAACACAGCTGTGTTGCCACACTGAACTGTGGGACCAAGAACTTTACTGAGCCCACATCCTGGGTAACCTGATAAAGCATCCTGACAAAGTAATCTCAGAGGTCAGGACTGGAAGCATTTGTTATCCAGATGACAATTTATGAGGCTGTAGAGTTGCCATTCGTGTCTCAGATCTGTTTAACACAGGGAACTTATGGGGAAGTAGGTCCCCAGCCCCCTGCATCCTGCTCTCTGTCCAACCATCCAAAGTGCTTCTTTAGATTTGTAAAGCCAGAATTAAAAATTTGTCTATGTTTACAGACTAAATTTTGGTGGGTTTTTTTTAGAAAAGGAACATTCAAATGCTCTTCATTGCTGTTATTGACATCCACATTACACTAGTCACCCTTTTTTAAAAGCTAAAATGTGAACAATCTAAGCAGGTGAAAAAACTTCAGAATACGTGAATCACCTCAAACACTTATGATCTTCTCTGTGGTTTTGTTTTTCTCTCTCACACAGAGGAACCTGAAGTTATTCATTTGTAAAAAGGAGATCATTAAAATGTAACATTGAAAATGCAATTTGCCACTAAGGAGAAAATCAAAGAGAAGGGAAACAAAGAACAGAGGAACATAAAACTGTGATGTACTTATTGAACCATTAAAAGCAAGTAGTCTGAAACTGCCTACAATGTTAAATGTTTTCCTTGACAGTGCTAATTTGCTGCAGAGATAATGGGGTGTGAGATCCCTTATAAAGTACTTGTGTGCTGTTATGGGCTGCGTAGAAGAATGATGGTGAGAAGACTGAGCGAAGTGATCTTACCCTGTGTTGGCAATGGTCCTGCTTCATGTGGAAATTTGAACTAAAACCCTCTTCAATCAATACGTCTGTTATTGTGTATGTGTATGTGTTGCATTGCATATATGTATAGGTACATATTTTACAGCACATCCTCACTTGTGCTGCGCTGCCTTCACTGGACCTAGCTGGAATGGTTAGCCAGTGCAAAACGCTTGAAATGCTTTCACAAGTTTGTCTGTAATATCAGGTTTTCATATCCACAAAAATCTAAATTTTTAATGCCAGAATATATTTTTCATCAAAATTCTGTTTCTATTTTGTTCTAAATTCAACTCAGAATAAAAAAGCAGTTTTGAAAAGCTGATATGGAATGGAACCATCATCCTTAGGTTAGTGTTCATCTTCTCGCCTTATTAGTAGCTCTGGAATACCGGATTTCAGCATTTGGTTGTTGTGTTAATGCTTGTGTTTTATTCCTCCTTTTCTTTGCATTATCTTACTTAGTTTGCAAGGTTTTTGTTGTAAACACTACCAGTTTACAAAGCACGAAGCAAAGTTACGTTGCTATAGAGATGTGCTATAATGGTAATACCTTATTATGTATTAAGAAAATAGAATATTACGCTCCCTGAGTGGAAGACACATACAAATTCTGACAAATGCAAAGGGCAGTGCAACATGAATATTTAAACAGAGACATAAAACATAAAAAATATCCAACAACATCTGTTTCAGAGGAATTTCAGTTATACAGACTGAAAGACTGAACATTAAAGAAACATTGCTGTTGATGCTATTTCAAAGTTTATGTAATTTATGTACGATGAACATTGATGTTACGGTCATGATGGCGTGAAATTAAAAAGTGAGAGAGAAAAAGTAAAGGATACATTAATCCATAACCAGCATCTGCAATGAACCTCAACATTTTACAGAGTCTCTGTGGATAGGTGAGCACCTCAGGATAGATGCTGAAAAACTTGGATATTCTGAACTGCATGGTTAAGGACTTCCAATGAAATGGTGGACAACTCTGAAATGGAAGACCTGGAACTGGCATAACAAAGGGTAGATGGGGACAGAAAACATCCTGTACTCTAAACCTGGTCTGAAATAAGCAGTTCCACACAGCTGAGATTGGCAGCTTCAGTAGTCACCACATCTAGTGACCTGTCTGGAGATTTGTGCTGGAAAAGGAAGGCGTGGTGGTGGTGTTAGGAAGCCTTTCCCAAACCGTCACAGCAATGGGTTGCACCATTCTGCCTCTCTGAATTTATCTGGCTCACCCAAATATTAGAAGAGTAAAATCTTCAGAGCCTGTGCACATTTGTGGAGGAGACAAACCTGTTTTTACTTACCTCTCCTCCTTGACTTTCCTGGAGTGCAGCACTCAGTAAAACCCTGTGTCACCAGGTTGCTTTTATGGCTTCTGGGCCATCACTGCATATGTGACCCTAGCGGAAAATTTGTCTGGTTTTGAAAGCTATTTTTGAAAGTTGTTTCACAGCACAAGTCATGTACTGAATATTTAAATTAGCTTCACAGGAAATGTGAAGGAACGAAACAAAATCACTGACAGTATGTTAGGTACAGAAAGGTACAGATAGTTTTTACTATAGTTATGAATTTGTATGGATTCTCCAAAACACAAAACTATTGCCTTTCTCAGTGACCACAATCAGAAACAGTGGAACAGAGGTCTTCCTGATTGTTATCCCCTCATGAGTCTCAAGTATCTGGCTCTTCTGCATGACTATTTTCCTGCTAGTTTAGGTGACCCAGGCTGGAAAGCACAGGAACAATGCCTCTGGGAAATTAAACTGCAGCTGAGGGTTAGTATCCAGAGACCTGTAGTCTACAGAGTGTGACAACCTCCTTGTTAGCAATGGTTTATTGTATTCCCTGATCGCCAGAAAAGTTCTGTTCAGTAGGTCGGTAAAAAGCGAGAAAGGGCCTAATTTTCCAATTAAAGTCAACACAGTGTCAGACTATAAGCTCTTCAAAGCAGGGGCGTGGTCACACACTGGAGGGGTCATTCTGGCTGGAGCCATGCCTCATACTGTAGTACAAATAATGGAAATACTAAATGTACAGTGCTGTCCAGATGGAGAGGCCAAGAACAATACAGATTCATTTTCGCTTTCCAGATGAATGAGATCTCTGTGCAAAAAAATCCAAACTGGATGTGAATCCTGCCTTTCTTCTTCTTCCACCTTGGGACATCTGTTCATACACATAACCAGTGTTATTGTATAGCACACATCCCCTGCTTCTAGCAGTGTCATGTAAAAAAACCCACAACTAGAGGGCATTGTTTAAGTAATGATCAGCTTAGGTCCTCTCCCATGCAACTGCACGTGCACAGTGGCAGAAGAAGGAAAACTCCTTGTCCAGTGTGGATCATGTGGCTGTGTTCAGCAGGTGACCTCTCTGAGCAGCTCCAGAGGCTGGCTGCTGCCCAGGCAGCTTAGTGCACCATCAGCTCATTCACACCACAGCCATCCTCGTAAAGGACTAGTTGCTAGTTCATCTCACCAGCATCACTGATGGACAGTGCGTTAGAAAAACCTGAAGCGCTCCTGAGAACTGGGAAGGAAGTTCCCACTGCTATTTATCACCTTCTCCGACCCCTTCATGTAACTTCATGTAACTACTTCAGAGAACTTTGTTATTAACTTTCAGTATTATTCAGTGGTTTCTGCTTTTCCTTGTTTCTTGTGTGAGATTAATTTTATATTTAATTACATAATGTATTATTCACCTTCTAAGCCTTAGAGCAATCATGCTGCATTTATTAACGTCCCTCCAACACTACTTTCCTGCCTCCAGCTTGGTGTATTGAGTTTCACAGTGATTCTACCCTAAATAAGCCAGTTTCTTACACTCATACTGAAGCCATTTTTTGTTCTTACGATGTTCTGCTCTATTTTGACAGTCAGTGCACTTCTTTGTATGCTCATCTTTCCTGAGGCTTTTTGTCTTTAGTACTCTCCCTTGAAGTTGTTAGGATATGTTTTATGGAGGAGGAAATGACTTTGCAAAATATTTCAATTCCAAGAGAAAAAAGCTCCAAGGTTTCAGAGAATCAGAACAGCCTCTGTAAGCAACAGTGGGACTCTAGGTTATTTCTGAAGGGACCCCATTTTCCAGGGCTGTCACCCTGCTCCGGGACTTCTTCCCAAGCCCCAGGAACTGGAGCAACTGTGTTTGTTGTTGTTGTTTTGGGTTTTTGTGTGAGTATTGGATATGCTGAGGAGTTTCTACCAGTTGATTATACTGGGTGAGCAGGGACACCCAGGCAAGAATCTTTTCATGCCTAACTTTGGGCTCCCATGAATATCTCTCTCATTACTGGCGAAGGCATTGCCGTGACAACCAGGGTAGTGATGATGCCTAATTTCACAAATAATTATTAATCAGCCACTCATGCTCAAGAAGACAACAGCATGATACATCCTCAAGGTGACTTGTCTCCTGGTGAGACTCCTCAATGAAAGGGGTCTCCTGGTGGTCCATTTGCAGCCCAGTCCTCCATAATGTTCTCCTTTGGGTAACTCAATGGGGTTTTCTCACATCAGTCCCTCAAAAAGCTGAGAGGCTTGCAACGAATTTAGAAATAGAAAAATGTGTTCACTAATTTGCAATTTCATATGATGAGTTTACAGATGAAATGGTATTTGGACTCAGGATTTTTGTGAGAACTGTGTTATTAAGCATTAGAAACCTGGCTCCAAACATCAGCAAAAATACCAGGGTTTCTAATTGCAGCGGAAATAGCCTTGCCCAATCAAGGGAAAAAAGAACAATCAGAAACGCAACTGCTTCCTAAAAATGGCATAGTGAAACCACAGCATCAAAGAAAAGTCCTTTACTAGCTTTAAACTGGACTGAGTGCTGAAATGGCTATTCCTTGCTGACAGTGATACTGATTTAGAAACATAAGCACATTGTAAATCACTAGATTTTGACTATGGAATCAGTCAGTTGTATCCTAATGGCATTTTGTTCTTTATTCTTCAAATCAACTAGCATTCACATATGTGCCCTGAGGAGACAGCAAGCAATTTTAGACTTCTAAGTTTCTGCAGATTGTGCACATAGATTTTTATTGCAGGGGATGAGGGGTCATACTTTGAGAAGTTCACACTGGAAATGTTAAATTTAATACACACACAGCAGATAATAGAACAAGTACTAGCTTTGGGAAGGCTTAGGTACCTCACATTGGAGAGTGTGGGTCTTGTGGGTCAGAATAGCTCTGAATCTCCAGCAGATTATATTCTTTTGAATCAATCCACCTTAAATTAGTAGCAAAATCTTGCAATTCCTATCTCTGTATTTTTCAGGGTCACTCCTACATGTTCAACATGAGCAGTCACAGTGAGGGTTTGGCTACCACAACACAGAGTCAGACAGACTCTGAAGGGCAAAACAAGCTACAGGAAACAGTGAATTCTGGGGAAAGAGGCAAGGGTTATGTCAGTCAGTGATCTTTATGTGTTTGCTGACGTAGACTGAAATTAGGGCACTTTTCCCTGACAGACCTGTGAGCCTATTACTCAGTATTGCAACCAGTCTCTTGTTACTATTCTCACCTCCTTCCGGATCTGAAACTTTTCCAGACAGTGCACCTCAGGCACCAGTACAAGCTGGGGGCTGGCGTGCTGGAAAGCAGCTCCTTGGAGATGGACCTGGGGTCCTGGTGGACAACGAGCTGTCCATGAGCCAGCAGTGCCCTTGTGACCGGGAAGGCCAGTGGTGTCCTGGTGTGCATTAGCAAGATGAAGGAGGTGATCATGCCCCTCTACTCAGTCCTAGTGAGGCTGTGCCTGAAGTGTGGAGCATGTCCAGTGAAGGGCTGCAAAGATGATTAAGATGCTGGAGCATCTTTCTTACAAGGAAAGGCTGAAAGAGTTGGGCCTGTTAAGTTTTGGGAAGAGATGACTGAGGGGGGCCTCATCCATGTCTATCAGTATCTGAAGGAAGGGTGCCAAGAGGATGGACCAAGTTCTTCTCAGTGGTGCCAGGCAATAGGACACGAGGCAATGGGCAGAAACTGATGCACAGGAAGTTCCACCTGAATATGAGGATGAACTTCTTTACTGTGTGGGTGACTGAGCACTGGAACAGGTTGCTCTGAGGGACTGTGGAGTCTCCCTCGCTGGAGATACTTCAAGAACCGTCTAGATACATTTCTGTGCCATGTGCTCTGGGATGACCCTGTTTGAGCCAGGAGGTTGGGCGACTGTGGTCTCTTCCAACCTGACCCATTCTGTGATCCTGTGATTCTGTGAGTGTCTGGGCTCTCTCTGGAGTACAGTCCAGCCCCATGATAACCACCAGTGAAGAACACACACTACAGCTCCATCTTGCAGCCCAGGAAGGAAAAACCGGCTTTTTATATCTGTGGTTCACATGCACATGTTCACATGTGGTTCACTTAGAAAAGAAGTCAGAGTTGCACCTTCCAGTGATGCTATCTATACAGATAAAAGTAACCAGAACATCTGGAAGACCATATGTCTCTGTGGTCTCTGCTGAGGTCAAACGAAGAGGGGTGGTGGTAGTGGTTGGACATCAAGTCAAGATGATAAAAATTCAGGAGTGTTCTGTAATCCAAGCACAGGATGGCAACAGTCAGACATGGCACTCACAATAAAGATATCGCCAGGCTTTGCACAGTAATGGTAAAGGATGACACTAAACACACCAAAGAAGACTTGAAGTGTAAGGACACATGGCAGCTGAGAAAGAAGGTTCCTCATTCAGCAATGTTTGAGGTTTACCATCCATGAGCTGGAACAAGAAAATTAAAATGTCGAAGATATTCCTGAGATAAATGTTTTTCAGTTGACTAAAACTATATTTAGACCAAATCATTGGTATCAAAGCAACTTGTTTCAATTTTAATAGGTTTTAAAATGTGGCTTTTTAAGTGTAAGTCAACTGTACTGTATAAGCAAGTCATTCTCAAGTGGAAAATGAGAGTTTTCCCTTGAAAAAGAGTCAATACATTACGTTCAGATAGTTTCTCCATATTTTCAGGTTACAGGATTCTCAGGAACAATTTAGTTTTCAGTAAATGTACATTTTGCTATGAAAAAAATCAGTCGAGAAATTGCTAGTCACATCCCAAGACAATTATACATCCAAAATACTAAAACATGACGCATTACCATTTTATTAAAGAAATTAAAAGCCAGAGGTAAACAGACAGTACCGTATTATAATGCAGGAATACTAGCATTAGAAGGCAGTGTGGGACCCTGTGCATACTGATGAAGATCAGCATGTGCTAATCGTATATTAGATACACAGAGAGGAAATGTGGGCTTATGTTCAAGGCTGTATAACCTGTCAGATGCAAGATTCAGTCTTACCTTAGAAAAGACTTTGTGGCTAATTACATTTAAGATGCAGTACAGAGGGTTAGCAGGTGAAGAGGAGTGGTGTACTGGAAGAGGAGAACGTATGAAATCAAATGCCACAGCTTCCTATGAACCCTGGCTGATGGGATCAGGTTTGCAATTTTGAGAACAGACATCAAGGGAGCAAAGCTGTCAATAAAATTATCATCTGGATATTTCATAATCTATAATGATACTATTTTCAGGGTGATTGCTCAGGAAGGAACCACATTCATTTGATAATACTGTATGCTGTTTCCCTTTACTGTATTTTCATATTTACATGTATGTATTGAAGATACACATATTTGACATAATTACTGACTTCAAATAAGCATATATCTGCAATAAGATTTTAATTATTTTAAAATAAGAATGTAGCTGAAATGAAAGTCTTAGAAGTTATTGTAATGGAAAGAGAAGTCCTTCACATGTGAACTGATTTGAATTACAAAAGTTCAAGCTTCTTCCTTCTTCAACAGCTGCCTTCAACTTTCTTCTAAAAGTATGAAATCTGCAATTTAATTCGCTTGCTGCAAAAGTTTAGCTCAGCTGCTGAGGTATTTCAGTACTTGGCAATGAAAACCTAAAAATAAGGATTCCATATTAATACACATTTGGCAAAAAGCTATCTGGAGAATTGGTGTGATTGCTCTATGACACCTTTGTTTTATAAATTTTGTTTGCAATACAGGATGGTGTGAATAGCAACAGACCATTCCAGTCTGCTTCTCTTTATTTATCTTCCCTCCTCACCAAAAAAGATGAAAGTGAGATGCAGGATGGAAGCAGTTCTTCTGCTTCACAATTTCAGAGAATAGTTGTATGGTTTGTTTCCTACCACTAAAAAGATTGTATACAAAGTAATATTCTGTCCAAAGGTGCTGGGTAAATGCTTTCCTGATCTGATCAGTTTTAACTCAAAGGTCCCTAACATAGCAGAAGGTTGCTTCTTTCGAAGCACCTCTTTGTTACTTTCTAGTATTTTCTTATGTCTTTTCCGATGCATTGATTGCTAATTTATTTTCTTCGTTTTCTGCTTCCATTCTTCCTTTGTTATTTTATATCTTCTGGCTTAATAAAATGTAAACATAATCGACATTTTGTAAACAGTGCATATAAGATGAATGGTAATAGTGAATTTTTATTAAATACACCCTTGACCATTTGTTTTCTAGTTCATGGAATACAGCTGTCTCTGAATGTTCATGTAAATACCATTAGCACTTCCAAGAGCTATCATGTGCGTCAGGGAAAATGACATTCTTTCCTGCTTTCTTCTCTTCTGAGTATTAGTGCTATGTATTCTGTTGTATAGAAGTCAGGAGGCTGTGACACTCAAAAGTAAGCTTTTCCTGGTAGAGACAAGTAACCTATCTTCCAGCCAATGTTTTATTATTTCTAGTTTCACTATTTCATCATCTAGTTGAGAAACTTTGTGACATTAACAATACAGACACCTTTGCAGTTAATTTAGCACTTCAGTACAAACATGATACACTTTTCAGGTCCTGGTTAGGACAATGAAGCCTAAACATCTGAATTACAGCAGAAATCCTTGCTACAGTCAAGTAAGGGGTGCTCTCAACAGAACAGAAATCTGTAATATTGTTGTATCATTCTATTCTTGGCTCCCAAAGTGATATGTGTAAGATGAAAGAAGATAGCTATACAAACAAAAAAAAATGTAAAATGGTGCTAACAATGAATGAAAGTGATGAAGAGACTGTAGATTATTTGAAAGATTACTAAAGTAGAATCATCTTTTGAAGAAAACTTGCTTTCTTTTCTGTTGGAATACCTCATTCTCTGCACTTCTGCAGTTACCTCTGGCTCTGCATCTCTTCACTGTCCCCACACTGTCTGGTTGGACCAGCTGCTGGAAACAATTGAACCTATTTGGCAAGTTCCAGCAGACGCCAAAGATTATTCACTCCAGAGGATGCATACAGCACATGTGACCTACGGAGTCCATGGGAGGACCCAAGAGGCTGGGTCTGCCTCTCAGAAATATGTTGCATACAGAAGGAAGATTTAACAGGAAAGCCCCTGAGGATTGCAAAGTTTGATGCAAGGAACAGGAGCAATAAACCAAGGAGACTGGTAGATTTTCTGGGTCTTCCGAAATTGAGAAAACATATTTAGGATACAGGTGGTGAATAAATGAAATTGTCCCAAGAGACAGAGCTCCTGCAGGTTCCTTGAAACTAAATCAAGGCAGATTTGTCTCATTAATTCTTATTAGTGGCTGGTTACAGACAGTGTGATTGAGCAGGAAAATGTTAATGGTTACAATGACTGACTGTACACTAAACATAACTGAAAGTTGATGCTGCTTAGGAAACTGGTTTGTGCACTTAAAATCAACATTAAAGTTATTGCATTTTTAAATCAGTTGCTAATTCCTTTTTAAAGCCCAAAGTTCTTTAACATCTTAACAGAATAATTCTAATCAAAAGCATACTGCTTTCTTTTGATGACAGAAATGAAGAAAAGGATTCCTTGTCTATTAACTTACTTGAATTTGTGTCATTATTGCCCCTTGCTTAATATGGATATTCTTTTAGCAATTTGAGGGTCCATTAGCTCCTGTACCTTCTTTTTTTTTTTTTTTGGTGAAATCTTTTGAACCTGCTGGTCATTTTCAACTAGTTGTGGCAGGAGGATTAAAGATAATCTTGTTCCTAAACATTTTGCGAAAATTGGTAATGCTTACACTTTGAAAGCTGTGTGAGGTCACCAAGCTTATGTTCACTGCCTGGTCAGGCAGCAAGGCACCACCTGGGACAGGCAAGAGTTGGCACCACCACTTTTTGAGTTCACTAGGAAAGCAAGAAGAAGAATCTCCCCAAGAGAAAGTGGGATGGAGAGGAAGTAAGTGGAAGGGTGTGTGCTAGGACTTAGGACAGACACATACAAATAAGAGACTTTGTCCTATTATACTCACAGTAAATGGAATTTCTTGGTTTTCTCCAGATAGAGTATTGCAAAGGAATTTAAAAATGTAAAATAGCATCTATAAGAAGAGTATTTCTGAATATCTACAACACATGTACAACTCATCTTCCCAGTTATTGTTCTTTTCCCCTATTGCCTCTTCCAAAGCCTTTTTCAGTACAGATTAACGTCACTGAATTAGCTTTTCCAAAAGTTGAGCAAAATGTGGTATAAGTATATAATAGCTAGCAGCAAATAAGACCAAAAGAATTTGGATTCAGTGGCTTCTTGGTCAAACGGCAAAATTAATCAGAAACACAAGGAGACTTTACAGAACTCCACTGCAATTTCAGAGATAATGCTTTGTGCAACTATTATCAAATTTAAAATAAACAGCATCATAAGAATAATAAAAATTTACTCAAAATTTCATCATGTAAATTCAGGAAACTCAACTCTTCCTGACTGGGTTTGACAATGGTTGGTGCTGCACTGCACCAAGATCTCATCTGTTGAACACAGAGCATAAAGAACAGTGACAGTCATCAGCTCCCAAAGGCTTCTTCTCTGTGCAGCTGACTAGAGATCAGAAGTAGAATGAAAGCCCCATTGTCACACCTGGATTTAGGGAGTTTTCCCTTGTTCCCAACCCCTTGCCTTCAAGGACAGGATCTGAAGATATATTCCAGATATATCTTTTTTTTTTTTTTCAATCATGAAAAGATGACAGCTGGACCTAGGCCCACTGGAGCACTGCACATTCTGTGCTCTAATTGCCTCGCATCTGATTAATTCCTTCTGAAACCGCTGTTGTCTTCAATACAGAGTTAAGGCTATGAACCAGCTCCTTTTTAGTACAGTGATATGAATCAAACTGTATTAATGAATTAACTCTACTGTGTAGGAGATCTGTGGGTTACATGTTATTGTGATTTGTTTCCTTTCCTCAGAAGATACAGCAGGTTACCTTTTAATTGCATGCCTGCATTATTTTTGGAAATTGTTTTTTGCTCTGTCAGTCACATTCTCTTGGTCTACCAGCAGAGTGTGCTGACTCACAAGAACAGCATTTTTCAAGTAAAAGGCTGAGAGGAGATTTGGAATAGAAAAAAAATTAGGCTAGTTAAAGGGGAAAAAAAAGCAGCTTCTCTTTAGGGTCAGTCTTTTATCTCTGGTGGCCTTAGAAATTCTTTTTTTTTAGTCACCCAAACTGACTGGGTGATGATAAAACTCAGAGTAGATATCCTAACTTTAAAATTTCAGTTTAAATTTCAGGATAAATGAAAAATAAATAAACTTTAGATTGAGTGAAACTCACTGCAAATATTTCTCAGGTTTTGTTTCCTCAAAGTATTTTGTTCCAAAGATACTACATTTTGCTTCATAACTGGAAACGCTCTGCTTGTTTGGAAATGCTTCTTTGTTTCATGATGTGATGATACATGATTACAGTGCAAATACAAACAATTAATCACTTTGTGATTTAATAATAACTGAAATTAGTTACTTCCTGCTTTCAGATAACCACCCTTAGATTAAATATAGTGACATTAGTAGATCTCGCAGGACTCCTTGTGGTAGGGCAGATCTGGAGAGAGCTGGATTTGGAGAGAGCTGTAGAGTGCAGCTGGCCTTGCTGTGTGCATGTGACATTTGGGAGCCTGGGCAGAAGCTGGCTAGACATGTTGCCACCTCAGTGATAAATCTTTAGTTAGAAATATAACACACTGACCAGCTAGTGCAGAACCAGATGCAGGGGCAACCTCTGGTTGCAACAACAACTAGGTAGAAATCATACCTGCTCTGCACTTAAAGCCAAGGGTTTTTTCCTGCTTTATGGTGGTCCCTGTGGCACAGTTCAAAATTTGCAAGTGTTCTCTAAGTTTGAGGCTTACTAAATGTGCACACGGAAGCTTTGCGTAATTTTCTGGAACCAAAAGAAATTAGAATAGCATTTTATCTCAACTGTTTCTGCCTGACTAAGTACTAGAATCCTCTTGGTCCTGAATTATAAGGTGTGGGCTGTCTTCTCCAGCTAAGAAGCTTCAGGCTTAACCACCAAATCTTCCTCCCCTACGGCTTCTTGGCAACAGCTGACTCCAAAGAAAAATCAGAGGAGTTATAGCCCACAAGATGCACACCCGCATGAATACGAGAGGTTGCTTGAGGGTTTTCAAAACACAGAAAAGAAACCTAGGTGACGTGAGAAAGAATCTGAATTGCATGTTATTTCTACCTATTGACATTTAAAAGTAATTTTCTAGTCCTAAAATTCTGAACAATGACTGTGAAAAATATGCTTCAGAATACTATCCCAAGACAAGTTTATAAACTCTTAGATATCTGAAGATTCAGTTGAAGTGTCAAAGATGCTTTATGCATTGATCTTTATACAACAGATTGTCTTTAGACTCCAGGCTGTCACTGGAAAAGCAGTCCTGGATATTTGCACTTGACATCTGCTGACATGGGCCAAGACTTATTCCATCAGACTGAGGAACAGTGGCACCTCATCTTCTTTTATTGTCATAAAATCACAGAATCTTAAAATCTTCTGAGTTGGAAGGGACCCACAAGAATCATCGAGGTCCAGCTCCAGGCCTTGCACAAGACCACCTTAAGAATCACACCATGAGTTATTATAAGCCACATTCACACTGTGTGTTACACAGGGGGAAAAAGTTAGGGTTTAACTTCTAAAGCAGCTTGCATTTAAGCTGACAAGCCTTAACTTTGAGGCCCTTCACCTGGCCATAGATTGACCCTGAAACAGACATTGACTCAATCCAGCTCGTGTTTAGGTACTTTATACAAAACGATTGCAGTAATGTAAGAATGGTCAGCCTTATTCTACCCGAGGATTGTTTCTGCCACGTTTTGGGCTTATTTTGCTATGACCTTTTCCTGATCCTCTACTAAACACTGGAAGCAAGTCAGATTGGATGGGGCTCAGGGCAACCTGGCCTAGCCTAAAATGTCCCTGCTCATTGCAGAGGGGTTGGACTAGGTGACCTCTAAAGGTCTCTTCCAACTCAAACTATTCTATGATTCTATTCTAAACACATTTTCCCTTGGGCAATATTCATTCCCATGTGTCACTAGTACACTTGAGAAGTTGTTAAATGGCTATGGAAGTAGGTAGAAGTAAATTAGTAACCAGATGTTCCCTTAAGGTTATGCAAAGGGTAAAATGTTAAGGGATGCCGAGAAGGGATTGCTCACTAGTTGCGATCTTACTGCAACTGGTGACATAATAAAAACATTACCAGTTTAGCCTGCGGCACTCTAATTCAAGAATCAGCTGGAGAGCAGGAGAATGATTTCATGACACAGCTGGTCTCCATCCTGACTTATGTATCAGATGTATTGATTGATACATCAGCAACTGCTTGAATTTCTCTGCTTGAAAGCTAATACCTGACAAAAAGATGGCTAAGGGTCATACACAAAACATGAAAAAATCCACACAGAACACATGGTCTGGATGTGTTCCAAGCTTACCTTGGGACATCCAAAGCTTGGGTGGACTGGAATCACCTTTAGAGATGTATCTTTCTCTCTGTCAATTATAGAGGTGGAAGTGTTATATTTAACTAACTATCTTGACTAAACACATAAAGTTGTGAGGGCTGAATCAAGGCAGAATCTGGATAGTCTTCTCTTTGCTACGTGAAAGATTCACTGGCACTACTGCACGGGGCTTGGCAGGAAGATACAGTCATAACTCATCTCAAACCAAAACCACCAAAACTTCAGTTGTTCATAAATGTCCGCATAACTTTTTTCTAGTTTTCAGGCCAAATTCAAAACCAATAACCATTTTAAGAACAGCATCTTTAGTGATATGTTATTCACGGTTGAAAAGGTGGATTTTTATCAGGAATGTCACACATTACAGAATCTGTCAGGACCCCGAGGCCACCATTAGGCCTTAATGGCCTTGACCAGCCTCATTGGCAACATCCAACCACACTGTCTGCCTGCTTCTCCATGAGCTCCTTTTAGGTTCACCTAGAGCCCTTAGACCAGGTTATCTAGGGCCCTGTCAATCCAAGTATTTTATATTTTTAATGAGGGAGCTTTGACAACTTGTCTGGGTAACTTTTTCCAATAATAAATTGTTCTCATGATGAAGAATTTTTTTCTTATATCTCACAAGAGAAAACAGTAGAATGATAAAACAGTAGAACCCAAACTCTTTCAATAAATTAAACTTTTTCAGCAGTTGACATTTGTTTGTTACTAGGTGTTTTCCAGTGGGTACAGCAGTGTAGTTTATGTGTTGAACCATATGCACAAGTGGTGTGATCCTGACTTACACAGTATAAATCCTTTTTATTTTCCTGCTTTCATTTTTCTTGGCGAAGATACTGATTGGCTAAAAGTGTGCCTAAACTTCTGGGGAGGAAACCATCAACAAAAATCAACTACATTTCTGTAGGAAAACAGTAAAGGAAGCCATCAGGTTACTGCCACTGCTGCTGTAACACAACATCCTTATCAAGTGATGGAGGTCAGGTCCATCACTTGGAACATGTTAAAATCCATTGTTATTGCTGAGGTGATTGAGAATGTATTTGTATTCACCAATTGTTTTGAAATTGTTCTCTTTCTTTTTTGTTTTTTGCAGTCTTTTATTTTTATTTTAGATGAGTACTAACATCACACAGAAAAACCATCGCTTCTGACAATAAGCTGCACACAATTCGTGTCACACTGTGCTGTTTTTACGTGCTTAGATGAAAATAGCCATAATTAGTCAGACCTTACTTTTTGGCATGTTTCCTGGTAGACTAGGGTGAAAATACCCCATAAACACAGAAGGCCTCAGGTGATGCAGATAGTGATCTCATGGCAACTTACTTGTTCGTATCTCAACCTGTATAAGCAATGCCTATTGAGCAGATTAAAAAAAGAAAAGGCATTCATTGATGACTCTCATTTGCCTTCATTTATAGAATTCTAGTTTTATCTTGTTTGCCATAGTTCTTTAGATCTCTCCGGCACTTAAGCACAGATTACTTAAAGGAAACCCCCTATTAACAACAATAATGCTTAAAATATTTACTTAGCTAGAGTCACTGACTATGAGATGACTGATGAGCCATTTTATCTTTTCAGATCAAATGGTAATAAAGAGTGTGTTCAAAAATAAGATCTTTCCTATTGTCAGCCTATAAGTGAGACAAGTAGAAATACATAAACTGAAAAGAATTCAATTCATCCACTAAATTTTGAATTATATCCAAGGGAAGAATTGGTTGAGTTACAGCTCAGCTGGAGAGCTGGGAAAGAAATGTTAATTGTTAGAAATGTGAATTTAGTTATCCTCAGTCTGTCTCCTTTCTCCCAAAGTAAAAGTTTTGTGCAAAATTTTTGGTAAGCCTGTCCATTTCCACCCACAGGTAAGAGCTCTGCTGCATTCCTCTGTTCAGTCTCTTCCATTTTACTCTTCTCACTCTGTTGGGTCAACTACATTGTTTTGCTCAGTTTTTCCCTTTTGTGTCATAAAATAATTTTGTTCTCTTCTTTAGCACCAGTAGCCACTTTCATCTTGACTTAGTATTGTTGTGCCCAAGACCGTTCAAATCTCACCTCATTTGTTTTTTTTCATGTGGTCATCAAAATTTCTTCCATTTATACAGCACTTTTATGAGACAGGATTTCTCTAAGCACACCCTGAATCTCTGAAAGTGTCAAAAGGACAATATAAAATACTGTCAGCACTTTCAAAAGGATAAGTGAAATATTACAAATGTTCTGACTCTTCTAGTTTGGGTGGCTGAAAGACTTGTCAGATTCACACAAAGTCATCTGGCAGGAATCCCAAAGAACAGCATCCCAATCCGAAGTCCTGTGGCTTTTGTGGGAAAGACTCAGAAACAAAACAGGAATGTTGACATCAGTGCCATAAACTCACAGCAGTAATGTGCGCACGCTGAACACTGGAAATGCCAGCCCTCGATTTCTAAAATCAGAGCTTGCTAACAATGCACTGAGAGGAAGTTATGGATGATTCTTCTTCCAAAGCAAAGATAGAGTTGGGAGCATTACTCTGAGAAAGTTCACCTGTGAGGCTTCCACAGTATTTTTGATTGAATGGCTTATCTTTTGAAAGTAACAGATTCTCTCAAGTGGCAGAGGTTTAAAAAATGATTTTTTCCCAGGGGAAATAGGGAGGCAGCCCAGCCACATTTTCCCACCTGAAAAGGTCCAAGGCCTCTCCTCTGTACCTCCTCAGCCAGGACCAGGGGTCCTCACTCAACTTTTGTTCTCTAAAGTGGCCAAATAAGCTCAAAGTCCAGTTTCTCTACAAAAACTGCAACTTCACACAAACTAAAAATCCATTAATGGTGTGGCCAGAAATAAGTTTGATTTTATATATTTTTATATATATATATATATATATATATATGCAGTGTTTATCAACAAATTTCCCCAAAATGCTGATGCTATGGAGTTCCAAATAGCGGCAAGTTGTATTATTATAATTTAATACATTTTTTAATTCAGAAAAAAGTCTTAAAAGTGCTTGCTAGGCTATATAGAGGCAATTTTTTTTTCCAGAGAAAAATAATTTCTTTGGACACAAGACTGAATTCTGATGGGGAGAGAGAGAGGACAGTCCTGGGAAATAAGAGTTATATTCATAAATGAATCATTAGAACAGTATAAGAATGGTGCCTCGCTTTGATGAATGCTCTTGTGGCTTTTGTAGGCAGTGACTTCTCCTAACCTTCAGTAATTCTCTTTCTTTGAATTCAAAACAGGACTAAAGCCTTTTCTGTCTCAAATTCTCTGCTCAGTAAGCAGGAAAAACACAAGACACGGTGCAGGCTGCTGCTCTGGGATGTGCTCTTGCCAGGGTTCAGCTTAGCTGAGGACCGAAACAGCCCATGTGTGCAACCCTACAGACCTTTAGTTGACTTTAATTGCCAGATAAGTATTAATTCTTTTAGGAGAAAACATTTCCAGCATCATCTGTGCCATAGCCTGGTGATGTAAATGAACTCTTTCTTCACTCATCCTTTCTACTCTGCTACTAGGAAGTGGCAAAGTCCTAAAAAATTGGAAGTGGGAACTGCACCACTGGTAAGTCAGAGACAATGACAAACACGGCAGCCGTATAAGTGGTAATTTATGTCCTGCAGTTGTATTTGTGCTGGCGTTGGCAGGAATACGGTTAATTTTCTCTGCCATAGTTGGTGTGCAGCTGTTTCATATTTGTGCTGGAAACAGTGTTGATAATCCGTCAGTATTTTAGTTATTGCTGAGCAGTGCTTGCACAGCACCAAGGTCTGTTCTGCTTCTCACACTGCCACACCAGCAAGTGGGACGGGGGTGCAGCAGGAGTTGGGAGGGGACACAGCCAGGACAACTGACTCCAATTGACACAAGAGATACCGCAGACCATACTGCATCATTCTCGACATATAAAGCTGTGGAAGAAAGAGTGGGATGTTTGGAATGGTGGCATTTGTGTTCCAAAAGTCACCCTTACGCATGCTGGAGCCCTGCTGTCCTGGACACAGCTGATCCTCTGCCTGACCATGGGAAGTAGGGAAGGAATTCTTTTTCTTGCTTTGCTTGTGTGCACAGCTTTTGCTTTACCTATTAACATGTGTTTATCTCAAACAGGAGTTTTCTCACTTTCACTCTTCTGATTCTGCAGCCTATCCGACCTGGGGAGGAGCAAGTAAGCAGCTCTGTGGGGCTGAGTTGCCTACTGGGCTTAAACCATGACAGTACCTCAAAGCCATTACAGAAGTTATGGCCCAGTTTTTCTGCAAGCCAATACCAAATGGCTGTCCCTTGGTATGAAGAGTTTGCAATCAAATATAAAGATAGAACAAATGTTACTGTTTTCTACATTTTGCCAGATGGAAGTACAATGTCTCCTGTGTGCCATTGCACACAGATCATTTGTAGCCTATGCCCAAATCAGCTAAACCTGCACCTCTTCATCTTCCAGCAAATGCAAGCTACATCCTTGCCCCAGTGGCAGGTGCCAGTTGTGTCACCACAGTACGGGAGAACAAAGAAGCTTTGTTGGATGGAATCACAAGAACTTAGGTTTTTCTAGATGGGGTGTCTGAACCAAGATACCAGTGTTGCAAATAATTCAGAAATGTGTCCAAAAGTTTATCACATATTTGAGAAATAGATGAGGGTAATATTTTTCTTTATACATGTCTCTGTTACATAATCACTTCCAACTTTGAATGTGTCTGGTGGATTTCTTTCCAGTATCTTGTCAAGCAGCCAAACCTATAATTATTTATCAATAAATGGCAACATTTTCTGTACCATGTATTATCCTGTTTGAATGTCTCCCTGAATCCACATGCTTCATCCAGTTACATAAGCTCTTTCATATCTTAACGAAACAATTTATGCATTACATTCTTTGTTTTCTTGAGAGTCTCCTTATTTTTTCAGTAGTCATCAAGGCTAAATCTGACAGATTGTTTTGGGGGTTTATGTATTTATTTGTTTATTTTCGTCATTAATGGTCATATGTTACAACAAATTGCCGATTTATTGTAGTGGAAATGGGATTATATAAATATTTCTGACTCCTCCCTGGAAACTTTATTCCAGTTACTAAAGTCTCCTAATAGGAAGATGGCAGAATTACTACAAGTTATTAGCAGTGGAAAGACATGACATTCAGACGGCACATACAGATATTTCACAGTATTCTTCCGAAGAAAAATACTGAGCATTGAATGGGAAACTGCAATGCTCAGATCCCTGAAAACTACTAAAAACTACTGACCCATTTCCAGGCCTTTTTTTTAACATGTTAAGATAATGCAAACTTAATTAATGTCCTTCTTAAGGGTGTTTTATTCTGGAGATATCCTTATATGCTAATTTGAATTGAATAGTACATTTACTCACCTTTAGGAGAATCTTACTCTGTAAGCATTTCCAAAAATGTCTGGAATTACTTGCTCCAAAAGCACCATCTAAAATGGATAAAGGTAAAAGGACTGGAACTTTAATAGAAAGATTTGAATTCTCTAAAGGTGGCTGACAGTCTTTTAGCCTTTAATATGTTTTCACGGCACTGGGTTGTCTAACCAGGTTAGACTTCATGCAGAAGTCATGTCATTCATAAGGTAAAAAATACAAGCTATTTTTCTCTAATAATGTTTCTTCAAATACTATTTCTGCAGTGCAACAATATGAGATGATATTTCGTATGCTGAGTTTCAGTTAATTATATCAGCATATTTTAAAATTATTACACATTTCTAGAGAGCAGCTCTCATATTATTGTTCAGAAAACTTTTTTGGGGTCAGAAACTTTGGAGCAGTTCATGCACCGTTTCCTCTCTTCTGTCACTCCAAAAGCCCTAGCTGAGCTCTTTCACAATCTCCACCTGCTGGCAGACAGGGCTTCACTGTAGACACAACTTCCATCAGAGTCTACCAATTGACAAGGCCTCCTGCAGCATTCTGTTGTCTTCAGTGTTTCTAGTTTTAGTCTCCTTTGCTGTTGCTTCAGGCACTATCACTGTCCATTCTTCTTATTCCTAGAAACCCTTGTCTCGAAGGTCTCCACAAATGGTTGTTACACTGATTTCTGTTGGCTCCACTGCCAAGGGGTGAATTTTTTCTCCTGGATATAGGATCTGTTTGTCTTAGGCATATTTGGATGGAGGATCATATACTGTTTGTTCCCCAAGTCCTGTCTGAATATTCATTACGTCCCTTAAATATGATGGATTAAATTTGGTTTTCTTACATTGTTTGTTCTTCTTTAGTGCTACCAGCAAGCAGTTGATCTATAGTTGACCTTATGTTCAGAATGGGTGTTTCGATTGCATTAGGCAGAGCAGAATGTGATGCTCTTTTTCGCTTAAGTGTGTGCAAACAGCAAAGGAAATAGTGTTCTTATGTCTGTATTAGGACATAACTGCAAAAAGACCAAATGTAAGTATTAATGATATCATTATGTAGAACAGAATTATGGAAAACACATCAGGCAATTTTCAGCATCAAAGTCTATCTTCTGACTGTTTTTTTAGTGCTGAATAAGCAAAGCTGTAGTTGGAAGTCTAGGGAATCTGGGAATCTTGTTCTCAACTATAAAGATATTCTTCCTGTGATTTTACCAATCAAAAAGCTGATGAAAAAGCAGTTAGCCTTTTGTTTACCTTCACTGTGGACTCTTCGTCATTCAATCATGTGTGAATTGTATGGCTTCAGCACCAACTGGCAGTGTAATTTCTGAAGTGTCATTGCTGTTATACTTTAGAGACAGTGTTCTTCCCAAAGAGCTGAGCATATTTGAGCAGATGAATAGTGGTGACCGATGTACCCTGTACACTCTACAGCACCTGGACAGCTTTGCTGTGACACCCCTATACCCTGTGTGCAGTCATGAATCAGCACTTGGTTTCTCAGAGCAAAACCAAAATCACCAGTGCACAGGTTGCTTGAAGAACGTAAAGCAAGGACCTTCTGGTGTGACTCAGCACAAGCTGGCCAATGACTAAAAATCAGTCTCTTTCCATAAGTTTTAAGAACATAGGACTTCTTCCTAACAAAATATTTGGCACCTTCTTTGGTAAGGAAAGAAAATGCCAGAAGGATTGGCTGTGGTAAATATCAGAGCATAAAAGGAAAATGTTGCTCCAGGCACTGGGCAATGTTCCCATTGCTCTCTGTATGATTCAGAGGGAAGGATGCGTGACAAAGGCTGTATAAAGATATTTTTATCTTTCATGATTGATGGATACTGGTGGCACATTGGTTTCTGGGATAATTTACAACACTTTGACATGACTGTTTCAAAAAGGTAAGCTTTACTTGCTGTATTCAGCTGTTTCTTTCTGTATGATGGTACCTGAAACTTTTCTGATTATTCCGTACCAGAAGTGAAATAGAAGACCTTCAGTAAGTGAATTAAATTCAGATATAAATCACTTCTAATAATTTACCTACCTTTAGTAAGTAAACTAAATTTAGATATAAAGGACAGGCTTGTGCTGTCATTATGTAAAACACACAATGCTCAGAAAGTCAGAGGAGTAACATTAGGGAAAAAACCTCAAAGAACAAAGCTGGGTACCAAAGAAGAAAAGGATTTGTCAAAATACTACTGGGCATATTTGAAACAGTTGCCAGAAAGCAATTACCATTGTGGTTATCAAAACAAGTGGATAGGCTTAACCCAGAGTAAACAATATTTTTGAATATGATAACTAGTTTGTCTGAAAAAACCCGAGATGTTCCAAGTTTCCCATTTCAGTATAACCTTATTTTTGCTCTTGAAGATTTCTGAGTTTGTCAGAATTTTATCTAACTTCCTTGAATGCATGAATTATCCTAATGAGTTTGAAATGAAATGATTAAATGAAAAAAAGAGAGCAGGGACATATTTTAGTTATCAAATATCCACTTACTTTTATTTAGACTTCGTATTTCACAGCTATTTTTTTCCATGAGGTGTAAGACTCCCCAGCAGAATTCCAACTTTTGTTACTCATGAACTTAACAAAAAATCCTTGACTTCAAAGGTGCTGATATTTACTTATTTTCTATAGAAAAAATACCTGTTTTCTATCAGTGTAAACACAGCATATTGATTGCTATTTTACATAGAGTTTTTATACTATACAGTTAGATTTAAACTGAAGGTGTATTGCTGTGGTCTTAGTAGTATCTACATGGAACTGACATGTCTTTTTAAGTTGTACTGTCCAAATAACTTTCTAAGTATTGTGACCTCTTTTCCAGTCTTCATTATAATATGATGCTTGCTGACTTGAACTGCATGAAAGCAGAAAAAAAATATTTTGAAAGACTTCATTTTGTACATCTAGTGACAGTGAAACATGCCCTGAGCATAGTTACGCCTTAACTGTAAAAAAAAAAAGAAATTATGTATATCACAAGAGTCCTCTGAAGAAATAATATTCATTGGCATGCCATATACAGAAATCTGATAAATTCTCATCATCTGGAAAACAACACGAGTGTTTATGCAATACACTGGTAATTGGCATGGTGTCTATCTTGAATTTGTGGCTTGCACTTGATTTTCAATATCATGAGCCATGGTCTCCAAAAATATCAGCTTGCACAGTACAGGTAGTAAAAAAATTGTTAAGTCATTGATATAATAGTAGTAATAGTAAAAGATCTACCTCTGCTGCCTTTGTTAATTATCCTTACATGAGCCATATGTGACTTTCACTGAATGGTCATTAAAACTGAATATTGCATATGGGAGCTGTTTAGTGATGTCATGCATGTCACACGTGATGAGACACCATCAGAAGTCACTTTAATAGGGCACGTGTTTCCACAGTTCTTGCCTTCATCCTACACATATAAACAAAGAACTGTTCATTTTTGCTGCTCCTAATGCCAGTGAATGTTCTGTCAATAAACTTGGGTACACACAGGGTCAAGTTGTTCAGAAATAAATGATAAGAAACTTTTACAAAAATATTAAATACCATTTAATAATAATTAAATTAAATTCAGCAGCATTTTTGGAAATTACATGTGATCAAAAGAAAACCTGTAAATCCACAGAAATTTGCCTAAACCTGCCACAGAGCACTAAAGATAGAAGAGAATGATTCACTCCCTGTCACTGACCAGCCCCTTCAAAAGATGAAAACCTACTGAAGTGTCAAGTAAGGCTCTTCCTGAACCATATTTCGATTGCCATCTTCTATCACAGTCTTCTATCACAGTTACCTCTTCAGAGCTCAGGAGCCTCCACTCCTGTCTGATACTTCTACTTGAACCGTTTTGTTACATATAACACTTAATTCCTGTTTGAATTTTTTACCAAAGTCAAAAAACACACAAATAGCAACTCTGTAGCTTACAGATAAGGCTAATTACAGATTCTAGATACAATTACTTATTTTGAGTTAAAGAAAAAGTATTTCCCTTAATAACATGCAATCATAGGCAGCACAAATGTTTAAGAGATTTATCAGTCCACTCATTTGTAGTGTCTTCACAAACTATCCTTCCCAGCTAATTCTAAGATGTTCCTGGAAAGTTTGCAAAGTCCTGCAGAACAGATATGTGTGAAAATGGAAATGTTTGTCTAGAATTACATATGGATGTTCTACACTGACTGGGGTGAGGGGAAGTGTCTGGGCAGCCTCTTCTTGTAGGGTGACAAAAGCACACATCGCATGTGGTGGCATTAATACGTGCGTGGGTAAAGTTGCAGTAGCTTTCCTTCCCAGCATGGTTTTCTCACTGACATTTCTACAAGGATAGTTTGTTGCTGAATCGTGGCAGGCTGAGTTCCTGTAGGCCTGCTGTATCAATAACAGGAACACTACACACTCCTGCAGAGAGACATCCCCAGCTTGGTGGAGGGCACAGAACTGTCTCCTCGCCCCAAAACATCAGAAGCTGACAGGTTTTAAAGCTGGCACTCCCATTTCTTTAACAGGTAGCAAAGTATCAGACTGGAAAATAAGCATATTTCCTTTAGAGGCCTGAAAACACCATAGGAAATTGGTTTGCATTTTAAAACTGTGAGGTGTCTACTATTTTTGGTGCCTAAGAGGCACTTTTACAGAGGTGTTGGGCACAAAGAAGTCCCAGTGAGTGACTGAGTATAATACGGATGTGCCAGCGCTATTCTTTTATCTGCATTGGCAGATTGACTCAGCAGTGCTGGATTAACAGTTGGACCCACTGATCTTTCAAAGATCTTTCCCCACCTAAATGATTCTATGATTCTATCATTAATGAGCAGAACGAAGCAGCCTAGATTTTCTGGGCTTAAAGACAAAAGTCTCTTTATAAAAAATTACTTAACAATTTTTGAGAGTCTAACTATATATGTATATATATATATACACACCTTTGTCTGGGTTTGTCACCCCAGGACAGCCTTAAAACACAGTAAAAAAAAAGAGTAAGGTTGCGTGTGAGGCATTAAAATTCAGCATTTTAAAAGCAAAATATTAATGTGTTAAACCATTCCTCCTTTCCTGGGCTGAAAGAGTAAAACAAGCTTGGTGTAGATGCTAGTGCTCTGAGCTTTGATCCACCCTTGGTAAACAAACTTTAGGTTAGATCTAAAAGCTCAAATGGTATTAGACTCTCCACTCTGCAGACATGTGCTGCACATATTGATATACAGTAAATTATTCGTTGAATTAACTTTCATTTTAAAAATTAATATTATTTCATGTATTTAGCACATGTTCTGATCAGTACAACTAAGTATTGCACATGGGAACCATCTTACAAGGGAAATTCAAAATATCAAATCAAATTATTGGTGATAATTGGCTTTGTTATTTCTGTTTACACACCTGCTAATCTGTTACATATTCTCCCTAATTTTCTTGGTGAGCAGCTAGCCAGGCTCTTCGTGATGGATTTGAGACATTAATAATTTTTCAGGATAAGAGTAATCTAATTCTTTATGAATTAGTGAAGACTATCTTGATATTATGAGGTGGCAAAGGTGCAAATAAAATGGTAAATTAGCATACAAATTATTCTCTGATACCAAAGCCTGCAGAAAAGCCTGTAGACAAGCTGACTGCAAATACTTAACTGCAGACTAGCCATGTCCATATTTATAATTTTTCTGAACTGAATCACTGCTTCTACAAGGTCCATTAAGACGTATTTTTTAAAATATTTTATATTCTGAGATTGCTGCACATTAACAGCTACAATCATCCATTCAGTCAGTCATTCAGAATTTGCTAATAAGTATGTACTAATCTGTTCATTCAGTTTAATAGTACTCTATTGATCTAATTCAGATGTCTTGGGAGCTGTTCCCTGCTTTAGAAATGTCAGGAAATAATTGCTAATTTGATCTTTAATCTGGTACTTGCTAAATTTCTTCATTATGTAACTCTTCCATTGTTTCTATTTAGAAAAATGGAAGAGAATGATAATGCGAAGGAACAGTCGATTACAATAATGAAGTGTAATGTCTTTTGCCTTCTGTCTTTCCTCTGCAATGGAATGGCAGAATGGTGGCTCAGCATACAGAAAAGCAACAGGATTTCAGTTATGAACTCCAGGTAAATAAGAAGCAGCTTGTAAAATATCTGGCTCAGATGTAACTTGGTGGGGTTTTTACAAGAATCTACATTTACAGTCATATTTTCTTTTTTCCACCATACCAATTTTTCATTCCTTTTCACTGTAAAAATGTAATAAACATGCACAGACTGTAACTACCACAGAACACTATTAACCTCAATCATTTTGCTGAGTAGGTGTTTAGAGCACTCATGCACTTATAGCAGTTTGTGAGGTGCTGTGATAAGTGTGAATCTTCTCTAGACTGATCTGACATGCTAATTACCATGTAGGTCCGCATTACCACATCTTCATAATTATGCCAGTTGTGAACAATAACTGGGATATATTATTGTAAACATTTTGTTGTAAATATGTTAATTTCTATTATTGTAAACTTCTTTTTATTTTTCTCACTTTATATAACTTGTTTGTAGGTATCCTCAATATGACATTCTTCAGTGACATAATTTTATTCTCTGTACCATGTACGTACAGCCATGTGTGTTTTTTTCCTTGAGACCCTAATGTTTAAATACATATATCCAGCATCAAAAGAACTGTTGCAAGAGAAGCTCAAGATCTTGCAGTTAGTGACTTTGTATTTCAATAACCTCATGGTGTTTGCTGTCTAATAATCGCAAAAGTTGTGTGTGAAGAAAACAAAAAAACAAACAAAAAACCCCCAACCAAACAAAGAGGGAAAATGAACTGTATATTTAAACCATATTTTGGTATAAGGAACTGGAAGAAAATTGCAGGAAGCAGTCAACCTCAAAAACCCACTTCTCCAGTGGTGCTGCCAAGACCTTTGGGAACTCTGTGCCTCTCTTACAGGCTGGCCTCCTAATGCACCCATTGTAAAAAAAAAATCTCATCTAGTTTCTGTTGTATCTTTATGTGCAAAGGTCCACTAGGAAGCCCTAATTAAACACCTGACTATTTAGAAAATGTTTTCTTCTACTAATGTTTTCTTCTAGGGTTCATAAATGCTTCAGAATTTGTCTGTTCAACTTATATCCAAAACTCCACAGTTAAAGAAAAACTCATAATAAATCACTTAGCTATATGAGGAAAAGAGAAGTCCTTTAAAGCATTCATTAGTAAAAGTCTTTTCTGGACAGAACAGGTTGAGAAATTAATGAGTTTGTAATCACTCAGTCATTCTGCCATTTTTATGTTAACTGCTAGAGCTGGAAAGTTTGGATATTTCTTACCTGAACTTCATCCTTTCATCCCATAAGGCAAGTGGCAGGAGGGCACTGTGTCCTTCTCCCTACTCCCTCCTTACTCCATTCCTTCTCAGCAATATCCTGTAGCTCCAGAGCATGGAGCCATAACACCCACGCTAAATAACCAGTGGGATTCCTGATGATGGTAAGGACTAAACTTATCACCAAACCCAAAGAAAATTCTGAAAGGAATAATTTGCCCATGAAATGAATGGCTTTCTGATTTTTTTTCCACTTTTTTTCCTAATGTAGCTATGCAGTTTTACTGCCCTCCAGCGCACTGAATAGACTATATAAAAGGAGAGATAAATGATGCCTTGTCCTCATTAGCCTGAGTGGGGATGTATCTTGAGAATAGACCCTGCACAGTGAGACCTCAGATCCTTTTTCACTCTGGAGTTCCCTCATCCCCATCACATCCCAAATCAGTTAGTGGGGCGGGCTGTGGCACTGACTTTTGGCAGTTCTCCCAGGAGGTTTAAAAATTTTGGTGTGGGCTTTCTCTTCCTGCTTTTGCTCTTGAGCACCTAGCATTGAGCACAGCTGTCAGAGGAGCTCCTCACCAGCCCAGTCTGCACTTGGTGAGGATGCAGCAGCAGAGTGCGCTGCTCCTTCCTTAGTTTCTTTCTGTTTTGCTGTTGCTTCAGGAGTGTCAGACAGTCTAATAAAGACTTGTCTAATAAATAGTACAAGTGTTTGAAATGTTTGAAGATATTATGTATGAAAGAGAACATGGGTCTTTCTGAATAGGGGAGAATTATTTCACCTTATTCCTAGTTGGAACAAGATTTTACAGTAATATAATTAATTTAGTATTATAAAAGTCCCTTGTAATCGCATTAAAAGAAGGATAATAATTATTTGTGCAAACGCATGAGAAGTTCTGTTTCGGATATGAACTGGAAATGTTACAGTAGATTTAAAGTCAGATGAAACAGTCACTTCAAACTGCATTTGCCTACATTACTTTGAGGTAACTATTCAAATCAGTAACAAATTGCTTTATTCAGTATGGTTATGATTTATCAAGGATTTGTATTTCTTTGCCCCCTAGAGCAGAGGCCAGACAACCATATCACTGAAAGGAGACAGGTGGTTTCTGCTTGATTATATCTCCATGGCAAAACACCAAGAGACAAATACATTTATTTTTCTTCAAGCAAGCTCTCAGTAATGCTAACAGGAGCTTGCCAGAGGAAGTATCATATTGTGGTTACACACACACACACACACACACACACACAGTGAAAGCCCACTTAGATGAGGAAATTTTCACAAGTGTCACTGGCCTTTGCTCCTGGCTCTCCCAAGACAATTTCTTGTATTTTTTGTATTTAATCACTACGAAGGAAAAGAATTCAGCTAAGCATTTTATTTCATCTATTGCCAAGCAAAAGTAGTCAATAAACTTAATATTTTTGTAAACACTACACTTGGTATATTCTGTAGGAAATTTAATGCACACAGTGAGACCTTTTGTAAGTAACTGATTTCTCATGTGAGGCCAAAACTCTAGGAATGGTTTTCAATTCATTTCAATCTGTGCTGCACTATTGAATTTTATATCATTAATTTAGTTTGGAATTGGTGAAACAAGATGCTTCAACAGCTTCTGAAAATCAATCATGACCAAACAGTCCTTAACCTCTCTGTTCAAACAGGCAGTATGTCAGGCAGCAGGACTATTTTATCTTCACAGGACCAAATGCCAGTTTGTACTGTGCATAGCCAGAGGTAGTAAGCATGCAACCACTCTTAAGTTTTTTCAGGGCAAATGAGCTTTAAGAGTCAATCGACAGAAAATTGGATAAACTGTCCAGGATAAATAAACCTGAGGACTTTATTAATATGATATAATATAATGGTTTTGCTATATTTAAAAGCCTCTTTATTTTACGTAGTTCCTTTTATTAGCATAATGAATTGGGATTTATTGGATCCATGAGCAGTCTTGGAGTAAAAGCACTCCAAGTCGTTAAATGCTCACCAGAGAACAATTAAATCTCTCTTTGCAAAAAGCTACTTACTTTTGATAGAGAAATCTTTAACAGAAAAAAGTGCCATGAGATGACTTCTCATCTATTCCTCTCTTTCTTCCTCTGTTTTGGTTTTGATTCATTGTTAGTACTTCCTCCATAATTTGTGGAAAGGAAGGATAGAAAAAGGAATAAAGGGAACTCAATTTAGGTAAACCTATGGGTAATGCTTGACAAAGTGGACAAGGATACCTGGTCCTTGGGAAATTAGTACAAGGAAGAGGGAAGAGATATGCACATCATGACTTGTGTTTATTGGAGGTTAAGGTTTCAATCTGTAACATTCTAACCTTGCATTCCCTCATTCTTTCCCTCATATAAGCATCACGACTTTGCAGCATGCTCAGACTCCATCTCTTCTCTGTGCCCTACTATTACTCCACTTCTCTTTTGTCTCCAGGATTTTAGCAAAAGCTTCTGTCAAGGTCCAAGGTGTGTTGACATAGAGTTTGGGATAGGTCATAGCATGGTGTCACATGGGTGGTACTTTTGCAGTCCCTGTGTAGTGTGCCTGCAGTGGTCTCCACTTACCTTTCATTTCCCAAATGCCTGTTTGCCTGGACTGTAGGAACAATAGTGGAGGTCGGCTTAGCTCAATTTTCTCTGCAGATCATATAGTCTTGGGAGAATTTTCATGAGGGTCACAGCAAGCATTAAATAGGAGAATAAAAAGGAGAATAAGGCAAAACACATATTTTATACAAAAATAACCTATTTCAAGGTAAAAAATACATAAGAATTAGATGATACTTTAAAAATAATTCAGTGTTTTTGCTTTACACATTTTTCAAAGCTTATCTCTGGCCTATTGACATACAACTTTTTGACATTGGAAATACTTAAATAGCACAGCAAAAAATGTTAGAAAAATGGTGAGAGAGATAGACAAGGTAATAGTGGAAAGTCTGATAAGAGCAAAGCAAGGGTAAATGATTGCCATTCTGAAACAAATACAGTTTGTAAAAGGAAGTGTTGTCTCTAAAACTGGCATCCAACCAGAGAGAACTGAGAATGAACATCCTGTCATGACCCCCCCTTGAAAACTCTCAGGTCCATATCTTAGAAGGTAATCAGGTCAGGAGCTTCCATTGATTTCCAATTTATACATCCTAAAACCCTCCGTGCCTAATCTGGTACAAGGAAAGCTCAGCATGCTGAGTAGCCTGCAGGAAATGACTCTAATTAGAGTTTCAAAGAAATGTTGAAGCAATGCTGAGATGCTGCTTTCGTGCAGCAAGCACAATAGTACACGCAAAATAACTGTATTTGCTTTTGCAAATATTTCTAGGCAATTAAAAAATGTTAATTCCTTCTTTAAATACACCAGTGAAATCTAAATGTAAACAGGCAAATACTGTGTATGAGCAATCACATAAAAAATATAAGTGATACAATTTTTTTGAAGTTTCTGAACAGATTTTTTACTTCATCTTCATGATACAAGAGTAGTTTGTGTGTGATTTCCTGTATTAATTATCTTTCTCAAAATGTTTCACAAAGTTACATATGGAAATGCTTTTCTGTATTTTCATTATGAAGAGAACATAACAGATCTGTGTTGTTCATGGGTCCTCTGAATCAGCAATATGGCATCATAAAGGATACAGTCTTCATGGTGTAAACTGCTTCCATTACAAAGCATTCCATATTGTTGTCTAACAAGTAACTATGTGAGTCTAACATTTTAAGTTTAAAAAAATCCTTCCAATGTCTTATTCTTTTAGTTTAAACAAACATTGATATTTTCTTTCATAATTTTCTGATTTTAAAAATAGAAAATTATTAAAACAACCTAATAGAACTATTCAGGCTCCCTAATGTTGTCATAAAAAGGAGTGTTTTATGGAAAATGCACTTATTTACACTACTGTTCATCAATTGATAATGGCATTCTCTATACTTCATAAACTTTATCTGCCATAGACCACTGAATTTTCTGAGAGTTATTTTAGTATCTTGAGAAAAAAATAATGAAAAAAGGCCCCCAATATGTTGAATAACTTGAAGGTTCTAAAAGTATTAATTCTGGTAAAGACTTGCAAAGCTGCTAAATCAGTATGTCCATGTACATCTATGTCTGCATCTGGAGTCCCTTTTTTAATTGAAAACTTCTGAATTTAGATCCTCAGTCTTACTGACTGAAACTGTGTTAAACTAGAAGGGAGTCCTGAATATTGTTTCTTCCATGATATGCTGTCTAAAAGACCTTTATAGCCATCTGTTTTGCCATACGAGGAATTCAAACCATCTGGAAGGCACCAGTTTGCAGGCCTTTGAGAGGGCTTCTAGATCATATTAACTTGACACGATTCATGAAAGTGTCTCTCCAGTCACTCATACCCTTGCATAAAATTAGCTTAATCACTGAAGATGAGACCAAGCTCACAGGTAGCAAAGTGCATTCAGAGCCCCTGTGAGGAGCACAGGTTAGGGAAGGCGGCTGTAGTGTGACACAAACAAAATACGCAGCTGGGATGGATAACCAAATGCCCAGAGTTAACCCTTAAGGGGTTGTTTTTTCACTCAAGGGATATGGGTTCTTCCCCTTCTGGCCTGCAATTTCTCTCTCTGAAGAGAGTAGCTACAGAGAGCAGATGGCACATTGGCTCTTGGATGTTTTACTGAACTCTGAATTTGTTCTCAAATTTTATTTTATGTCTAAACAATCCCACTCAGATCTTCTGTTCCAAACCTCTTATCTGAAGCAATTTTCTCTCTTGGCATTTTTCATGCAATGAGGGAAAGCGTCATTTTCATCTGTAGCTCTCCTCCACCAGTACACAGATCTCTTCGGCGTCAGCCTCCTGCATCCATATGGCAGGTGTCTCCAAATGCTCCTTCCTGGGATACTCCTGGAACAGCCTTCACCAGCTGAGCTCTCAGCTGACAGTTTTGAATGCAGCATCTCAAAACGCCCCAAAGGAGGAGTGTTCCCAGGAGGTTGTTCTCTGGCTTTAATCAAGATGAAGGCTTTGGGAGATAAATTCTCTGACACAGTATGTGCTTGCTTAATTTCCCAGAAATCTGGGTATCTAGAGGTCCTGAAACAGAGAATAAATCTAATCTTTAGTTTTACTAGTTCTCCCAATGGTTTTATTTTGCATTTTCCACAGCCAGAGTATAATGTCACCTTAAGAATTTCAAAGCTTTTCCACATGTTCAGATTGGGTGTATGGAATATCTGGGATATACCACAACCTCTGCAGTACCTAAACCAGGACAAATTTTAAAACTTTATTAAGCTTATATATTTATAAATGTCAAAAATATATAAGCTTTAGTAAGTTTGGGAGGTTATTTAGTTCTATTTAAATGGAGACTGTCCAATTACTTGCACCCTTAACCATGAACTGTTCACTGTGGATGTCTTGAGAAAGACTTGGGTTTCACTCAAGACTTTGTAAGGAAAAATACATAGCAAAACTGCCTGCAAACCCTAGATCAACCTAGAGTGTAAGTATGAAGTGGTCAACAAACTGTCTAAATGATGCCTTATCCTAGGCTTAGAATTAAAAGCCAAACACAGTTAGAGGGGAAAAAAGGTTTTACCTCGGTATTTAATTAATGATCCTCTGGTGCACCACATCCAGGTAGAAAGCACCTCCGAATGCACACCGAAAGTGCGCACCCGAAAGATGCACCCCCCCCAAGATGCACACCCAAGATGCACACACACGATAATTCACATATACAGTTATAGACCTTGCACATTAGCATATCTATCAAAGATTCCCCAATGAGAGGCTCAAGAGAAGCCCCCGTCCTGAGGAACCTTCCCCCTGGATGGGCCTATCTTGGTTTACACAATGTGTTCTGGAGAGGACCTTGGTGTCTGGGGCTTACTGACCCAACTTCGAGGTTTTCAAGATGTTTGGTCTCCTGGCTTAACGGAACTTTGGGTCTAGGCTAGTTATAAGACTTGGGGAATTACGTATGTGGGCTAAAAAGCACTAAGGATACATGCAAAGCTGTATAAAAGGGTATGTGGAAGGGTATATGAGAGGGGTATATGAAAAAGCAAAAAATCATCATGGCATCATAAAGAAAATTAACTCTTCTAGATTTTGCCAAGTTAACTCTCACCAAAAGTGGAAGAAATAACAGCAATAACAGAGGGATCAGCCCAGTTTTGATCCATCTCTCATTGCATCCAAAGAATATGTCACTGGGGAAGGCATTGCAGTGAATGGAATACTATTCGATGTTTTTATTTTTATAATGTGCTAAGTAATGTGCTTCGATAAAAACATCTATAAAATTGCTCTAAGAAATGTCCCCAAAGGAAATGCTCTTCAGTTTTGAACAGACCTAAAATCTGTCCTACAAATAAAAAGAACTAAATCCATGGAGGGAAGAGCAACATGGAAAATGTGTGAGGAGAGATCAGAAGTCAGGCTATGCAAATTATTGTAAAGGTACCTTCAGCAGCAGAAAAAAAATCTTTTATAAATGGTCCAGTTACCTAAAAATAAGTGTGATCATTTTATGTTCCTTCCAACCCAGGAAGATGCTTTATTCTGTATTTTATAGTAGAATGTGGACAATGCTTAGATTTTCATCTGCAGTTCCTGTTCACAAATGCTGACAAGCAAAAATTTAAATAGAGCTTTGTCGTGGTTTGACGCTGGTTTAAATGCCAAACACATGAAATCAAATTATACGCATAAGGGGAATATGGATTTATTGAGGAAAATGTAAAGAAACTTCTGGGCAAAACAAGGTCCACACTTAAACAGTTGCAATATACAGAAAAGTTTATTACCAACAGAATGTAAAGTGGAAAAAAAAGAAAATTATAAGAAATCAAAGCAAACCTTTAAACACCTTTCTTTCCCAATGCCTCGTTCTTTACCACAAACCTTTTACAAGTGAAAACAAAACAAGAACATGGGATTTTTGGTTAGAGTTGCACTTTAACAGTCTTTCTATGCTTAAGGAAAAAGAGGTTCTTCCGCAGTGCCATAAAATTTTCACAACTTTACAGTCTGCCCGGTCCTGTTGAAGTGAAAAAAGGTATCTCTCCCATGAATCTTTCGCAGTCTTCCCACACTGCCAAGTTATGGGCCACAGGAGAAAATGGGGTTTTAGTCTTTTAAGGATGAGTTATCTCAGCCTGAAAACAAAGGTTTTCTGCTTCGAATCTCTAACAGCTTCTCACAACTTCTATGTGGCCTGCCGTAGGCCTCTCTATAACAGCTTCTCACAACTTCTATATGGCCTGGGCCTTTCTTTAAAGTCACAGGCTGCACAAGAATTTCCCATCCCCCCAGGTTTTTCCAAATGGATTAAAGTCCTTTCTATGGCTTTGCAAGAAGCATTTTTAAGCTCCGCGCCAAAAAAGCGCAACAGCCCTCTTTTCCCATCGCCATCTAGCTGCCTTCCCACGTGGTCTCACCTCCTCCTTTCTGTTTCTGACCTTGGGGTCGTCATGTTCAGCTTCGTCCCATGTGACTTCACTTTTCCTTCCTTGCTGACTTGAAAGAAAAGGTGTCTTTGTCGGCCGCGGTGTGTGGTGTTTCTTCGGCTTTGGCGAGAGCTGTACTGAATGCAAGGGTGCCCCGCCAGATCCGTGCAAGGCCCCGGCAGCCTCGGTCACACGCTGCCTGCAGAGCGGGAACAGCTCTCCCTGGGAGGGAGGGCCGGCCCCACGCCACCGCCACACCGAGGGATCAAGGGGGGTCCTGCCAGGACCTGGGCCTGGGGCCCTCTGCCTTCGGCCACCCCTCGGCCCGTGAGGCAAGAAAACAAAGAGAAATCTCCTGCGCTTGCGTGGGTTTTTACATGCAAAATTGCAAAAGCGCGATTGGCCCAAAAGCCTGTCAACCAACTCAGGTTCAACATATTACAAGCTTCTACTGCTATCCATGGCTTAATTGCTTTGCTGGGACCTAAGGGAGGATTGCATGGAGCACAAGAGACATTTGTCTGCAGGCAGGATTGTGCTGAAGATGTGTGTTTTGGCAAAGATCCACACAGTAGAAACAGCTGTTTGGCCTCACAGGGTATCCTAACCTAGAGGAGTTCCTTGGGATGGGACATGTCTCTGCTGCAGGCCCTTATCATTTACTCCAGCCAGACATGTAACCATGTGCTTTGATGGGAAGTAATTTTAAAAGTCTCCATTTTGAAATTTAGCTTCAAGGAAGAAGATTTATGTTTGGTACCTCAAACGTTAGAAAGTTACTGAGGCTTGAGTGCTAGGCCACTTCATTTTAAACCAATTTAGGATGCAGTTAATGTTAATAAATATGAAATTTATAATGATATAGGTGGTGATATTTTTAGAACATATCAGCTGATTCTTCTAATGATACTGGATCATTCAGCTACAGTTGATGTCTAAATTGCAGAACCAAGACTAATAGCTTGATCTGATGGTCTCAAATGGATATTAAGTCAGTCATCTAAAATGTTCAGCAACTTCTTCTAATATTGTTATTTGGATCTGCAGACCTTTTAACATATTACTCCTAAGAAGTAAGTTCTGTTCTTTGTGGAATAGCCAAACACTCTCAACCCACAAAGTGGCAATGGTATACAGAGAGAATTGTTATTTACAGGGCACTGAAGAAAAAAGTCTTAAAAAAGGATTTTCTCTTCTTTTTACTACCAGTTCATTTATTGATTCCTTCTATGTCTATCTCATAAATCACTTTATTATCACTTTTCTGTCGAAAGACTTAGAAAGGCATTTTTAAAGTAAGAATGACGGAATTAGGCTGCTAATTATACTGAGCAGACACCTGACCAAACCAGGAGTAGCTCCACCCCAAGCTCTTCCTTTTGCTCATCTGTCTGCTCTCTTACAGCCGAAAACATCCGGAAGTACTTTTGTGCTTGTACTGTCAGGGGATTCTTTCTGCCTTTATAAATACCTGTTGAGACAACATTCTTGCCCTTTTTAGCTTTGTTTTTCCCTCTAATCTTTACCCAATATAGAGACAACTGCTTTTGTTCTGAACCAAAGTAACATTCTTAGCAAAAGTACTATCATCTGTTATAGCCATAGATCTATATGAGGGAAAACCCTCACCCCTATTGCTGGAATTTTAAAATTCAATTTCTAAAGAAATTTTCCTCCCTTAAAGTGTTTTCCCTGGATTACGTTGTTATCTTATATTATTTGCTAGCACCCATCCTACCACAAAACCAAAATAAATTGTTTTTTCACTGCAATGGTTTAAAGACACTTTTCATTAAACAATAAAATTATCAAGTGATTATGTCTGAAAGCAAGCCTAACATCACATCAATAACTAGAAAAAAGTGAATTTTTGCTAAATGGCATTCTTGTGAGGAGATAAGTATTTCCCCAGTTTTGAAGCCAAAAAATTGAAAAATGTTATCCAAGATCACACATTGTATCTATGGTAGATACTCAAAATCTTTTCCACTCGAGTCCATGTTGTACTAGTTTGAAAGCAAACTAGTGAGAGACTCCAAGTCAGAAATACGATTTAATAGGAAAAATAAAATAAATGCAATAGTACAAAAAAACAACCCACTGACAGAGTGAGAGTACAATCTGACCCCCTGATGGTCAGGGGGTTGGTAGCAGTCCAATTAAATGGTGGCTGCAGTCCTCTTGGAGTGATGGTCCTGTTGAAGCAGTGATTCTGTAGAAGGGTCTAGTCTTCCTCTGAAGGTCCAGTGGCAGTGTAGAAGGATCTGGTCTTCCTCTGGGAATCCAGTGGAAAAGGCTGCTTGTGCTGTTCCAAACCCCAGATTATATCCAGGTGGGAATGCTTGGCTCCTTCCCCCTGGGCGGAGCATCTCACAATGGGATGGTGAGTCACAAGGCAAGGCATTGTTGGGCCCATTAACAGAGATAGTCTGGAGGGAGGAGGCAGGGAACATTGCTACACCTGGTTTCAACAGCTCCTGAAGATGGTAATAGAATACACTGTAACACAGGACACATGTGCCCATGGGGCATCAGCAACTCCTACTGCTGATTAAAGATATTTTAAAAGCAGTGGTTTATACTTGAGCAGCCTGCAAAAACAAGGACAAAAATATTTAACTAAGTCCCAAAATATCTCTGAGAGCAAGAAGTGGGTAGTTTACATGTATGGTAATAAATGCATATCTACGTTTAACTTTTTGCTTGGAAAGGGAGAAAAATTTTCCAAATGCTGCAACATAAGCACATATAATGGACTGCTTCCTTTTGCTTATAGATGCAGTTTACTTTAGGGACTGCAATCTTTATAATAATAAATTGACCACTCTAATATTCCCTGGATATTATCAGTGAGCTGCCTCCTAATGTCAAAATGGTCCTTACGAACTACCAGTTGTACAAGCTTGTAAAACTTACAAAACCACTGATTTCAGCTTTAAAATCTTTGGAAAAAATTAAAAAATATTCTAAAAACAGAGATAGAAATCTAAGCATATCTTTTCTTTGTTTAGTGCTCTACCTGGAGTTAAGGTCCTTACTCTTTTTCTGGCCTTTTCTTTACCAGCCATAAAGCAAATCTCCAGTAAAGGTCTCATCTTCAGATTCTGTTATTTTTAAAAGTCCACCTCCACTGCAAGAGCTAGTGGAGGAAGGACACCAGGAATCACATACCTAAGTCAATTCTGGCAGCAGATCTTTATTGGAAACATTCTGTCATGAAACAGGAGGAGATGGCAGTGTACCTCTCAGCCAAAGCAAGGAACCAGTCTTTCTTTCACTAGCTTTTCACTTACCAGGCTCCTTAGGTGGTCTGGCAGGATTGTGGGACATAAATAAAACAGACTGTTCCTTCCTCTGTATGTAGGCACAAATACTGTCCCTTGGAATGGCAAGACCAACAGAAGCTTTGTAGGATCCTGAAAAAAATTCAGGATAAAGGTTGTGGAAATATGAATAATTCCATGGCCACTGTGTGAGTTCTCTCCTTTCAGGCAGTGACTGGTCCCTGGCTATTAATCTGTACTGATGCATGAACAGGTTTCATTGCATATCTGCAAACTTTTAACCTATGAGTACATTTTAAAGCCTCTGAAATTATAAACGTCAATCTTCTTTCATGCACAGAAAGCCCCACTTTAACTTGTATATAACTGTCTACACTCTTTTCAAGGCACAACAGGAATCTGTAAGACAAGTAATTTGGTGGGGTTTTTACTCCGTTCAGTGAATATTCACACAAACCAATGCCATTGTTGAACTGTCGCCTATGGTAGGGACCATGATATATTGCAAATGCTTAGCCAATGTTCCCGTGAGGAAGTTCTTCTTGAGTTATTCATACAGAGGCATTACTGTCACCACGGTCTTATAACTTCAATGGGATCCAGGGTGGAACACTGGTAAAAGTAGTGCCCTGAGCTGTATTTTTATTAGTTTTAATTCTCAGTTTTAAAATGTATTTTCAAGGTCGATGAGGTTTTTCATTACAGGATAGAGCCATGGACCTGGCTGGCTCTGCCTTTGCTGGCAGGTTCTTGCTGCCTTGAGATGTTTCAGGCCTCTTTCAGATTAGTTATGAAATAGTTCCATGAAGCCTGAAGTGAGCTTTTTGTAAGGAAGTTTTTGGCAATGTGCTGTTATGGCCCTGCACTTGCGTCCTCAAGGCAACCCAGTTCTTTTGTGACCAGGGGAGAGCCCTGGTCCTGTGGTGGGAAGGGTCATGGATGTCATCGGCCTAGGGACCCCTCAGCCTATGTGAAGCCCTGATGTGTACACTTAAAGGAACAAGTATAAATGCATGTGAAAAAAAACATCTGGGATATGAGACTTAGTAGACTTAGAAAAATAATCTGTAAATATGCCTCCAAGGATCTTACCACAGGCTTTTTCTTTAGCATTCCACAGAAAAATCAGGAATTCTCTGTTAGGTTTGTAAATTCTGCTCATCTGCAGTGAATTCGGGCCATTTTAGCAGCTTCTCTCTGCTGTAGCTGCATTTTCTAAGCCTTTAATCACAAGCTGGGATCAAAATGCTACATAAAAATGAGATACTTCTCCAAAACTCATTTGCAAAGCACATGAGGCTGTGCGAAAGCAAAAAGCTATGTAAGAGTTTGGTGTTAGCTTTAAGATCCCATGCTGCTCTGTTCTTCTAAATACCAGGAGATAGAGAATGTTCAGTCCCTTGTGCTTAATTCTGCTTCTTTAATCCTAGTAAATGCTCCATGCAGCTTTTGCACTAATGGAAGCCACATGTATCTCAGATGTGCAGTTCCAGAGCACATTTCTACCTAGCCAAACCCTACATAGCTCTTTTGTCTTCTCCTCAAGCATTCCCAGATTCCTGGAGTCTTTCAAGTCATAGAGGAATTTCCTATGCACTTTGGAAAATATAGAAGAATGAGGAAAGTACCCTTCTACCTCTTACATAAAAAGAAGGAAACAAAGCCGACATTAACCAATTTTACTTATAAACTGAAAGGTGATATGCCAATATTGCCTACAGTCCTTCTTGATAATCTCTTTCTTCTCCCCTAAAACCCGTGGGACTATAGCAGGACTCTGGCTATCAACTAAGACAAATATGCTAGGAAAGAAAAAATGGGTTCTCCTGAGCCAGGCTGGAAAAGGAAAAGAGTAATGATTTAGGATAAATTAAAATAAGTTCTAAATTGTGTTTCTTCAAGTGGAGAAAACTAAGAAGAAAAAAGTACCAAAAGTAATAGAAGGGACTATGATGCCGTATATTCTGAAATATGATGGCTCTTGTATCCAAATGATGAATACCGACAGCAGACTAACTCCTATGATCAGTGAATGTTTAGGAACATACTAACTTACAGGCATTGCTGACAGAAACCTTTCCTTTAGAGCTGTTTGTGTGGGAAGAAGTAAAATGAAAATTTTATGCCCATTTTCTTTCTTTTCAAAACCAAAATGCTCAATTTGTCTGAGGCTCAATTGAAGATATGAAAGCCAAGCACAGCTAAGGCAAGTACAACTCTTGTATCCCATTTTTCCTTCCCCGTCATGATATCCGTGATTAATAAGCTTCAAAGTGTACAAAACTCTTCCTAGAAAAATGTTTTATATAGAAATAGGTTTTAAATTTTCCTTATGAGAAGTTAGGGAAAGTTCATATAATGACACTTGGCTTCATTAAAAAAAAAAAGATTAAATGCAAATTTACTCTTTTAATGTAAATTTTTTTCTTTTTTTTTTTAAATTCATGGCAAGGAAAGAAAATAGTCTGTTTCAGAAGTTGCTTATTTCCAATTCTAATATGTTTACTAAGAAAAGTTTGGAATATGTAAGTATTCTGCTGGTAAATCAGCCCTTTTTTATTTAGAACTTTTTTTATTTATAACTTTGTTGCGGTGGCTAAGACCACATTACACCCCCCATGTTGCTATGAAATGGTCTCTCCCCACATCACTGTTCCAGAAAGTTCTCCTTTC